>PVJX010003710.1:0-104556 GCA_004027295.1 Dolichotis patagonum
ACTTCCTGGGGGTGAAGGGCGGGGCTATGGGCCCAAACAGACCCAGCCCAGATGCCGATCTCCAGGCAGTTCCTTGCAGATGAAGGGCAGGCCTACCAGCCCCAAAGAGTCGCGCCGAGATGCAGGTCTGCACAGACTTTCGATCCAAACAGCCCAGGCCACTCTACGGGTCCGAGAGTTTTGGGTCCCAAAGAGACAGCCTGAGATGCTGCTTTCTGGGAGACTTCCTGGGGGTGAAGGCCACCATAATGTTTTTATTTAACAAAAATTGCTGTAAATGTTTTGAATTATTTTGAGACATCAAGGCAGCCATGAAAAGATACTTTTGAAAGAAGAATTTCAGAACTGCTTCAGAAAACGGCAAGAATGATGGAACAATATGCTTGAAACAAGGGGAAGTATGTTTAGAAGTGTTAATGGCATGTCATTTTAACTGTAGTGCATTTTATTTTATTTTATTTTATTTTATTTTATTTTATTTTATTTTATTACTTTAAGCATTCACCATATTTTGTGATCAGATCTTATATTAACTTTTATGGTTTGGGCATCATCTAGCAATCTAAATTCAGAATTTGAAAGTAGTGCCAATGTATTTACATAAATGTCTCTTGCAGCTCATCTTGAAAAGGGCTTTGAGTATCCCCCAAGATGGAAAAATCAGTAGTCTATTTCAGCTCTTAGGTAACTACCCAGCATTCCTTAGAAGAAACACCATGTCACTGAATCGTGACCTATCCAAGTACACAGACAGGGATAGTGGGCACCCTGCAGAAGTCAGAATCAACAAACGGGATGCAGAGCCGTTTTGAGATCCAGTCAATCTTTAAACAATAGATTGCAAGGTCACAGAAAATTTGTTGCATTCGTCTTTGTTGCTCCTATCAAATACATCATTTGAAGGAAAATGGCTCTTTTTACAATATCATGCTTTGTGTCCCCAGTGAAACATATCTGTTAAAAGAATAAAGGGTTATGTCTAGCACAGGAAATTGGTCTGATGGAAAGAAGTGTTCAGAGCAGTTTTTATTTGGAATACCTTATAGCTCCTCTAACGGAGTGGGCACACATTCCATTGGAAGGTGCTATTAGACTTTTGAAAGTTTTGATAGGGTAGTATCAGAAAACCCATGGTGAGTTCTTCTTCATTAATGACCTCTTGAAGCTTCTAGAGAAGTGAATCAGTGGAATTATCTAGCTAGAACAGTAAAACTAATGGTCCTACATACAAGGGACTAGACGACAAGACATGTCCTTAGAAATGACTCACATTTGTTCAATATCCTGTTGTGTCTCTAGTATAAAAATATTGATAAAATACTGATAGAGTAATAAGATCCAAAATGTATAATAGATATTGTAATAATGAAAGGGAAAGAAAGTGTTCTAAAGGATATAACTGTATGTATGCCTAAATGTGCAAGATAGATAACCATGCTACTAAGTTTTTGTTAGTTCATCAAACAGAATAGTTTGTACTGTCATTGATTGCCCACTTTTTATGCTTTGATTTTTTTTAACTTGAACAGTTCCTTCTAAAATAACAATATGTAATTCATCAACTAGTGATTTCTTACTGTTTTTTTAAATTCTGTATTATTTCTACTCTGTTTCCTGTTTTACTTTTTTTTTTCTCTAAATAAAAAAATAAAATAATCCTATAAAAAAAAAACAAAAATGAATGACATGGACAGGTTTGAGAGGCATAGGCATTCTTGGGCAGAATGAATAAACTCAAGACATGATTGCCTAATTTTAATCCAAAATCAAGAGCTCTGTGGGGTATGGCTACATACGCTGGAGGACTCATTGCCACAAGTAATGGGAAAAATTTTCATCAGATCCATACAAAGGATCTGCAATGAGCCAAGGTCAAAGACTGAATTCCACACAAGACGTAAATGGCTTCAAATTCCATGTGGCAAAATTACTGCAGCCATATTGTACAATCCATATTGTACCAGCAAGATGTGTGTGTGTGTGTGTGTGTGTGTGTGTAGTACTGGATATTAAATCCCTGAATACTCACACTAAGGTACATCCCCAGATATTATTGTATCTTTTTTTATTTAAACTCAGAGTCTGGTTAACTCACTAAGTTATCAAGGCCAGGCTCAAATTTGTGATCCTCCTGACTCAGCCTCTTGAGTATGGGGATTACATCTATGTACATTATTCTCTGATCCCTACAAGGAGTTCCAAATCTACTTTGCTAAAATTTGTTTCTTCCAAAGGCCCTTTTATAAATCAGATGAAACTGTAGACCCTAACTCAGAATAATATTTTTTGAAATAAATTTTCTTGTGAATACTCATGGTGCATGTAAAACATACATAGAAAATAAAATGCTAGTTTAGTGTAACAAATCAATATGCCCATCATCTCACATACTCATTTCTTCCCATGTGGAAGGAGCAGATATAATCTACTCATTTAACAAAAATTATTGAATCAGTTGATTAGTATTAACTGTGGTCCTCATTAGGACATTAGAACTTTTAATTTGTTCATCCTATATATTGGCTATTTTGTATCTGGGATTTCTATCTCCCCCATCTTTCTTCCACCCAACTTGTATCTCTTTGTATTTGACATTTTAAAATGTTACTTATTTAGATTCCACCCATGAATGAGATCATGACACCTATGTCTTTCCTTCTCAGATTCATTTAACATATTACCTAAGTCTCCAGGTGTGGCAAATGTCACAATGTCTTTCTTTAGAGTTGAATAGAGTGAGTATCTGTTAAAGTACCACGATGTAGTGATCCCATTGTGCACTGATGGACACTTAGGCTCTTTGTCTGTGTGAGCCACTGTGAACAAATCTTCAGTGGAGATAAGAGTGCAGGTATCTTCATGAGGTAATAATTTCATTTCCTTTAGGGATATACTAAGGTGAAGAATTCTATTTTTAAATTCTTCTAGAACACCTGTGGTGTTTTCCATAATGACTGCAAGAGTCTTATTTCTACGAGTTTATAAAGATGCTCTTTTCTTCATACCCTCACAAAACATTATTTGTTGTCTATCATAATAGCTTTTATAACTCCTGTGAAGGGTGTCATGATGATTTTCATTTTCATAATGATTAGTGATGGTGAACAGATTTTCACATACATGTTGGTCATTTTTAATTTATCACTGGAAGAAACTTCTGAAAAACAATGTCACAAGTATTTTAAACCAATTATGCATGGTTATAAACAAAAAATTATCTCTCTGTCGAGAACAATAAACTTGATAAATTAACTCATAAATTGGTAGAAAGATGAGGACCCTACTAAAAATAAAGGGGAAACAAGAAGGAGGAAGAAGGAAGAGAAGATAAAAACAATGAGAAAAGCAAGACAAACTGGAAACAAAGCATTATAAATAAGGAAGGGATGAGGAGCCAAAGAGAGAGAAGGGAATGTGAGCAAACCAGGAAGATTTGTCATGTATCACTGTGAAACCCCTTGACGAATGCGGTCACTATGCACATCTAAATTGTACTACTAAGCCTAATAAAACACTGATGAAAGGTCTCACATGTTTCATTTGGTATACCTAACTTAAAATGCCAGACAGAAATGTTTAAAATTTATCCTATGAATAAAAATACTAGTCATACAGTTTAAAAATGATTTAAAGAATGTAGCTGTATTTTTGTCATTTAAGAAAATAAAGAAACTCAGTTTGGGTATGAGAAGACTGTTGTGCTGTTAGAGAATATTGCAGTTTTTTCAAAACCTACAGCCTTTCAGATGATTGAAGAGGAAAAACTGAACATGGTCATATATCTTAGGTAAAGATATATATTTACATGAAGGCCATCCATTTTACATATACAAAATTTCAATTTTAAATAGCGATCAATTTTATGTGGCCTAGAATTATCCTAAGATCATCATAAAAAGAGGCCTTTCTTTGCAAAAAAAATGCATGAAAGTTATAAAATTCATTTTTAAGCAATAAACTAAGAAGGAAAGTTTGTCACTAGGATAGATTAAAGTTTTTGCCTAAATGAATTTTCTTGCCAAAGGGACTTACAGTACTTCATAGAATCTATTTTCCTGACAGAATAAATCATTGCATGTGACAAAATGCAGTTCCTTGTAAAGAATTTAGCTTTCTCCCCAAATCCGTTCACTTTCTAGAAATATATTTTGCAGGATGGTAGCTTTTTCAAATCTCAGGGATTTTTTTTTGAGAGAAATAAATTTATACTGATCATTGTAAGTGTTTACAAGTCATAAAAAGTTAGCAAGTGAAGTACAGAAAGTAGGTGAATTATAGATATTAATGTGCATGCTATTTTTTAATTTTAAACTAGCTTTACATAATTCAAAAATTAAAACAACATTTGAACCAAATTTTCCATATCTCATTAAGTTCCATATTAGGCATGTGAAATCAGTCATGTCTGTTTTACTATAGAATAAGAGTAAGCCATGGAGTAGAGGAGAATAAATAGTCAAAAGGAATAGTGAAGCTTCTTATGAGAAACTTTGTGCATGTGAATTCATGACTTAGGATTCCAAAAAGGTATAAACTATATATCGTATTCATACATATGATTTGAGTATTGGTGAGAGGCTCTGTAACTTAAATTTTCATCTCCAAAGTGCTAATGACATAGAAAGATAAAAGTTAAAGTTACAGAAATACGGGCTTACATATATGAAGGGAAAGCTGTGAGGAAGAAAATGAGAAATTTTGAGTAATAATCATCACTTATATAATATCAATATACATTTGATAATAGTGACAGATAGAAAAATATGAAATAGCTTATAACCACAAACACTAAAAGATCTTGGCTTAACAATTTAATACAAGTCATATTAATATTCAAAATGGACTCCATAAGGATTACAAACAGACTTTCTTCTTCTTGGGAATATTTTGCCTTTTTAGATTGTCCTTCAACAAACATTTATAAGGCATGATGTAACCCTTCTAAGAGAGAATGAATGGGTTGGGAAATGTCTTTAAGTTTTCTCCCTTTAGCTGCATATTCTCCAAAGACAGATCAAATCATAAGTCACAGGGAAGTAATATAAAATTCAGTTTAGTTAGCTTGTGGATAGGCAAGAAAAAGGGGCTGAATTAAAGTCCAGTGGTCAGTCACACTGACGCAATAGGCAATACACTGTCTGCCACAAACAAATTACACATTTCAAATTTGGTTTTGAATTTGGTTTCCTTTTAATTTTTGAAGTGTTTGTAGAATATATACATGTTGTTTAAAAGTTAAGACAAAAATCATAGAAGAAAAACAACATTTTTTTGTTCCTTTTTAATTGTTAAAGTGATAATCTGAGTATGTTCATATACTTCCAGTAAAATGACCAGAGAAAGAAAAAGCAAGCTTTGAAAAAATAGCTAAAGTGCCAGCCAAATTCTCAGGCACAGTTCAGTATTTCTTGCTGTGTGCACTTCTACCTCAGTATTCTATTCAATTTATTTGTACTTCATGTTTTCTCCATGCAAATGAATCCCTTGACTCTTGTAACTCTTCCTTCTCCTCCCCACACAGCAAACATGCTTTCTCGGTTACTTTTCTCATATTGCTGAGACAAAACACAAAATGCCCAAAATGAAGGAAGGAAAGGTTTATTTAGCCCACTGTTTGTGGAGGTTTAGTCCATAATCAGCTGGTACCAAATAGGGTGGCATGACTGAGGGGCAACTCTTCAAGGCAGCAGCAAACAAAATCAACCAGAGCAAAAAGGAAGAAAAGGAGCCTCTTCTGGTTTATACCTTACACAGGCCATCACCACCCCGCCTTCGGGGCAGGTGTGGCACTCACAAACTCTCCTTGTCCTCCTTTGCAAGGAATGAGGACATTTACAGAGTAAGACCCCTGGCTCCCTGTTGAGTCAGTCAGTTAAATTTCTAAACTGCTCAAGTTGACGCAATGTATTAACCATAACACATGCTCTGTCAAAATTTTTATGGAAATAATATCTGATTAATAATCTCTATTTCACTACAACTGTGGAAAGTTTTTTCCTGAGTCTAATAAAAGTCTTTGTTTTCTTATTCAATTTGGTTTTAATTAACATTAATGCCTTGTTTTACTTAATTTCATATCACGGGCTTCAATTTTAATATTATAGACAATTAAAGAAATTGACAACATTTTCTCTCCAATACTTGTCCTAGTATTCACTGTAAGTTTACCTTCAATATATACTGTAGCAAATTAAATCTGGATAATTTACTCTTTTCTGAGCAATACATGACATGTCTTCCCCGTATTTTTTTTCAGTGAGCCATGTATAACATGAGTATGTCTGCTGTGAATAGAAAAATGACACTCTTAGTAAAATGGTCTCATTATAAAAATATAGCAATGAATGTATTTTGTCATTTGCCTGTGTACAACTGTATCAAGTTATTCACATAAGCTGAACAGTTGCTTTATATGTTAACACCATCATCTCATCATTTTTATATTCGTCTTCATTGCCCCTGAAATTGTGAAAAGCCCAGTGTTGGCAGAGCGCTAGCAACACTTATACAAAGAGAATTACATTGTATATGGTTCCATTCTCCAAACAAGCTAATCAAGAAACTTCCTTTTTAATACTGATTTAAATATAATTTTCATAGGGGGTAGATTATTAATGTCAATGTTAACAAAATGCTTGTTGTTTCGTAGGGAACATCTATCAGTATCAATAATTCAAATTTATACTTCTCTTTATTCAGAAATCATACAGCATGGGCATAAAATATCAGTTACATTAAATAGTAAAACTTACCTACATGTTTTAATGGCAAAGGAGTTTATTTCAGGTTTACTTCTATATCAGTGAAATAAAAGAGATTGACCACTTGTAATAATACTCAACTGTGTGATAAGTAATCTGAGTAATCACACTAACATCTCTTTTCTCTACAGGAATTTGTGTGTGTATATAACAGTGTATTATACTTTATTGTATTTTGGTGTTGTTGTTTTTTTGTTTGAAACATACCTGTACAGGTTCGGAGGTAAAATGTTAGGTTTGATTCATGTCTTCACTAGGTGAAGAACTATGCAAAGTCTTTAGCACACTCACATCTTTAAACTATCATTACTTTATTATGAGTGCATAAACATGATATTTTACATTTTAATATATGCAGCATATAAACATTGTTGATAAACAATGTACCCTTTCTTTTGGATTGCATGGACTGCAGATTTGAAAGTTAAAATTTAGAATATCCAGAATTTGCAAGCATTTCGTATTTTTTCCCCACGTAGCTATAATCTTTCTTCAATACCTTGTGAGTGATAAAACTGGCAATTCTATTCCAAAATCCATTCAGTTGGGAATCTCAGAAAGCATAAAATTTTAGTATTAGCCCAAGCTTACAAATGCACAATTTTAAATTATTGACTTCCGCATAATATGGACATATCATCAAAGTATTTGACAGTATTATAGAACATAAACACATATTGCTGGGCATACTTGTTATTCATGATTGTGCAGGGAAACCAAATATGTAGAAAGCTGAAGTGATCATCACAGACTATGTATGCCTTTCTGCCCTTGTATGCAGTAGAAGGAGATAATAAATAATTTGACTTCAAGCAATCTACATTTTAAAGAGGCGATTTAGCCTTTATGCAGTCAAATTATAATTTTATTGTAACATTAACTACCTACATTATTCTACCTTATATGTACAACAGATAAAATACGAGAAGATTTAACTTCTTTGAGCGTGAATTTTTGTCTTAATAGTGGTACTTATTTTTAAGTATGTCCTATATGTAAGAACTGCAAAATAAATTCCAGAATGAGCATAGTTCTAGGGACAATGAATTATTTGCAGAAGATTGTATACTGTCTCTGGAAGGCAAGAATAATAGTTATTTAATATAGTATGCTCTATGCTATCTGGCTTTGAATCTGCATATAACTGGAAGACTGTTAATTGTTCATTACTTTTGAAATTTAAAATGTTTACATACATATTTCGTGAAGGTATAAGATGATTATTTTAAACTGTTACAATGATTCATATAAATAATTTAATTGGTGTTTTGTTTCAAGTATACATTAGTCTGGTAAACTTTATAAAAATTGAGCAAAATCCAAATTAGTGTCTCGTTTCATTATTCCATAGAGAAAGCAGTAGAACTGCACACCAAATCTCCTTCAATTATGACTTGATGTCCCCAAAGCATCTGGTCATCTACTGAACTCATAAACATAGTTGCTTTTGATTCATTTCAGAACACAGCTCACAGCAGTTGCTCTATTCACACTCCGTGTGACACTTGCTTAAACACACCCAGAGGAAAGTGAGTGAGCTCCACAGTTCCATCAAAAATCCATTCATAATTTTCAGTGTTGTCTATGGTTTGTTTCCTTCCTCATATACCTAGATGCTAGTTTCAGCTTTATGAATTTTAAATGCATTGGTTCATTGAATCTTCACATGAGTCCATGATGGGCATTTTATTTTTATTCCTGGTTTACACTTGAAGAAATTGAGCGAGAAGGTAGTTTTCCAAGGGCCTAGAGAAAATAACCAGACAGCATTGCTGTTGAGTCCATAATTGTAACCACTGTATCATGATACATCCCTCGGATTTCCTGAGTGTGCTTTCTTTTTTAAAAAAGCCTCTTCACTACTTTGAAGTTTATATCCTTTTGGTGGGGGATGTTCAGGACCCTACATATGTATTCTTAAACAACAATTGTTCATCTTGCTCTGTCATTTTAATCCATCTGGTGTCTAGCCTAGTGGAGCTTCCTCTTGACTTGAGCTTCTCTAAATATCACAGCAATACAATGAACATAACAAAACAAGAGAAAAATTGAGAGCAACACAAGTAGCATATCAACTACTAAATATTTTGTGTAGAAGCATTACATAATATATGCAGATAAATTTAATCAAAGCATGTAAATCTTGTGGCAAAACAATAACTTAAAGAGTCAGGACAGTTTAGAAACCTCCCTGGTCTATTCTCATTAAGTGAAACTATCTTTTCCTAAACCATGTGAAGCAGATGTACAAAAGAGTTTGTATACATGAAAACAAAAAACTGAAAAGTCAACAGATGATCTATGCTTTGAAGGACAAAAATGTTGCATCAAATAAGAACGGAGTAATGGAGAAGCATCTTTAACCTTATTATGAATTGAGAATCTTTGATATACATATTAAGTATGGGAAACTGAGTTCAGAAGTAACAAAAAAAATATGTACAAAAGTGGGAAAATATTTTTGATCCTTCAGAAATTTCACTGTGGTGAGGTTTTCCATTAACCCAGGCAATTCTTATCTCATAGGCCAGTTGGTAAATTTAGCAATGTAAGTTCCATGATAGGAAGTCTCTTTTCATCTTTAAAGAATTTTTCACACTTTCCTCTTTTGCATGGGACCTAATGTTCACTTATACTCATCTTTCTACTGTAATGAATAATTCATTAACCACACAGAGGTCATTGAGTCTGTACCTCTACAGTTGTCCATGAAACAGCTATGTGTGCTCTTAGAGAAATGAGACAGAAAACTTTATGTCAAACTCCTGGTGATTTTGGTAGAAAATATATTAAATAAATGTTCAACTTATTATTCAAATTCATTATATGGTAATAGTAATTATATAGATTTGCTTTAAAGTTAAGGAATTAATGACATATTCATTCTTCAGGTTTTACCCATGGAAATATGACGTCATCAAGTATAAGGAAAACTAGATACTGTATAATGTTTTTGAAAAATGTGGATATGTTCTTTATATTTTAAAATTAGATTTTAGATTATTTCACGAATTTCTTTCTTTTTTATCAAATCCTTACATTTGTACTTTGTAAAAAGAAGAAATAGAGAAACAAAAAGGATTGCTTTGTTTTTTTTAAATTTTATTTAAAGAGAAAAAAACAACAAAACAAAATAGAAAAAAGGGTAGCAACAATACAGAATTCCAAAGGAAAAAAAGAAAAGAACAAAAAACATTAAGAAATCACTACTTGATAAGTTACATATTGTCATCTTGGAAATAGTTGTTCAAGTTACAAAATTAAAGCTTACAAAGTATACATTCAAACAGCGAGACTGTTAACAGTTCTGCTTAACGATCTAACAAAAACAGGAATATGGTCATCTATTTTACACACTTATACATACAGTTATATCCTTTAGAGCACTTTCTTTTCCTTTTTTACAGTAGCAATTACACATTATTACTCCTTCAGTTCTTATTACTTTTTACGCTAGAGACACAATGTGATATTTATAAATATAATTCTTATATATTTCACTAATGAGGATAGTCTCAAGTTGTCTCCCTTTCCCTATGAAGGCCTCAAGATCATCCTTCTTCATAATGGAGTAATATTCCATTGTATAAAAGTACCACATTTTTTTCATCCACTCTGCGGTTGATGGGCATCTTGGTTGTTTCCAAGATTTAGCTATTACACATTGTGCTGCTATAAACATGGGTGCACATATAACACTGTGATATGAATTTTTCAATTTTTCTGGGAAAATACCCAGGAGGGGAATAGCTGGGTTGAATGGATCTTCCAATCCTAGTCTTCTGAGAATTCTCCATACTGATTTCCATAGTGGCTGCACCAGTCTACACTCCCACCAGCAGTGGAGCAGTGTTCCTTTTTCCCCGTAGCCTCACCAACATATGCTATTAGTTGATTTCTTGATGGCAGCTATTCTTTCAGGAGTGAGATGATAACTCAATGTTGTTTTAATTTGCATTTCTCGAATGACCAGTGATGGTGAATATTTCTTCATGTATTTATTTATCATTTGTATATCTTCATCTGAGAACTGTGTGTTCATCTCAGCTGCCCATTTTTTGAGAGGGTCTTTGAATTTGGGCGGCTTGATGTTTTTCAATTCTTTATATGTTCTTGATATAAGTCCTTTGTCTGAGGGGTTTGCTGGCTAAAATTCTTTCCCATTTTGTGGGTTTTATTTTCACTCTGATAGTGATTTATTTTGAAGTGCAGAAACTTTTCATAATATGAGATCCCAGTTGTTGATTCTCTGAAGTGTTTCCCGTGCAGTTTGCATTTTGTTCATGAATTCTCTGCCTACCCCTATGTCTCCAACACATCTACCTACCTTATCTTCTGGTAGATTTAGTGTTTCTGTTTTAATGTTTAGGTCTTTGATCTATTTAGACTTTAGTTTTGTTTATGGTGACAAGCATGGATCTAGTTTCAGTCTTCTGCATGTAGAGAGCCAATTTTTCCAACACCATTTATTAAAGAGGCTATCCTTCTTCCAGTAAACATGCTTAGCCCCTTTGTCAAATATTAGGTGGTTGAGTGTCTTTGCACTTATACCTGCATCTTCTAATCTGTTCCATTGATCCTTAGGTCTATTTCTTTTCCAGTTTCATGCTGATTTAATCACTGTGGCTTTGTAGTACAGTTTCAAGTCATTAATTGAGATCCCTCCTGCCTTGTCTTTATTGCCCAGAATTGCCTTTGCTATTCTAGGTTTCTTCTGTTTCCAAATGAATTTCAGGAGGATTGTTTTAGAAATGACATAATCTATATTGTAATCTTTATCTTGAAATTTTATGGCATATTAACCACTAAAATTGCAATGTAGAGTTCTCTTTCCCTGATTTACTTTCTCACTGATAACCTAACATCTCTTCTTGCTGTAGTCCCATACTTACCAGAGTCCTCTTATTTGCTTCCATTCTCTCTAACTGAAGTCAGAATACATATATAAAATACAATATAATAATAATATACACATTAGTGTGTAATGAATTCAACCTGTTTCTTTTCCTGGTAGAAATTCAATTCTGCAATATGTTTAATTTATATTTTGTGACTTAATACATTTGTGGTTTGCACTGACCAGCAGGGATTGCATGAGTGTAGAAGAAATATTTTGTGACTTCTGGTTGTATTCAATATAAATAAGATATGATAATTTCTATCAGGTCTTTTTTTTCATTTTAAAGAGAAAAAAAACAGAAAACTCAAGAAACAAACAGTGAAAAAAAACCCCAACAATAAACAATAATGATATAGGAGTTCAAAACAAGATGATATGAACTTAACAATGGTTGTTATAAAGAAGTTTCTCAAAGGGAAATTATATTGTTTTAGCAATCTTTCATGCCTGGCTGGTTTCCTGAACAACTATTTTGAAGATAACAATACCAGGTCTTTCAAATTGTATCAGTTTCATTGTTCCATAGTAGAAAATTCAGGGAAAATGAAATGTTTAACTCCAAATACAGATAGTACTATATTAGAAAAAATATTACTCAGATCATCTCCAGACTTTAGAAATGGGAAGGAGAAGGGACAAATGAGGAAAAGAAAGAGGAAAACTACTGAAAGGGCTGCTTTCCTAAAATAATCATATTCACTAACATGCCACTTTTTTATTTTAAAGAGAAAAAAAAAGAAAAGAAAAGCCAAAATCAAGAGAAATATATACAAACAACTACAAGAACAAAAATCTCAAAACAATAACAATATATGCTTTCAAAACAAGATGTTAAGAATTTAACAATGGCTGTAATATTGCATATTGTTATCTTCAAAAGAGTTGCTTAGATTACCAGACATAGACATGCAAACTGATCTAATCTTATGAGTATTAACTGTTCTTTTCCAAGAATTAATAGAATTAGCAGTAAAATTATCTTAGCTATTTTATGTATATATAAACAAATTTGTACCTTTTTTCTTTTCCCTTCCTTTCCTCCTTTCCCCTATTTTAGTTATTGTTCCCCTTTGAGCAGTTTATTAACCTTTCACAATATCTATTGTAGATCTAGTTTTCATCCAGTTTGCTTCATTTCATTGATGACACCCAACAAATATTTTACCCATTAAAATTCCATCAGAGTTGAGAAAGAGAACAATTTCAAATTTTGTAGGTTTTATTCTACGTAACAAATTATTGTGTAAAGTGAAATCATTCAATATGCTAAGATGATATAAAGTGGCACCTTTTTAATGTAAGCAGATTCTTTTCCTTGAATAAATTTATGACCTCAGTCCGGAAGAAAAGAAACAATATAGTGGTTTGTTTTCAGATAAAATGAAGCACCTTAAGCACTCCAATAAGAAAGTGATTAAGGAATGATTTATACATGGGAAGATATTTGAAGTAATTTTTCCATAACTATTTCAATAGTGTACAAGAAAAGAGTAAAACAAATTTGCTTACACAAGGGCTAATGTATGAAACATCACAGAATTGAAAATGGTCATTTTTATAAAATGCAGGTTCATTGTAGCTGAATAGCATATGGTACATAATAATGGAAGGTAACACTGAAATAGTGAAATAGTTGAAATCTATTGTAAAAGAATTTCAACACATGACACAGCATGATAAATGCCACGGTTGACATAAACACTTATCATAAATAACCAGCAATATCATCTATGTCATATAAAGGAATGTCATCTCCAGGTAGGTTTCAAACAGCAAAGAATAGTGGCAGCAAGAACATCTGTGCATCAAAAACGCATATTAGCAATAATCATTATCAGAAATATCAAAGACAGACTTTTGAGTAAGAAGCCACATCTACAGATAGATCCATTAAGAAATGATGAGAACTTTCAGATCTCACTACATTTTGAAAAGCAAGAAAATAGTCTAATTTGTCTATTAGTCTAAAGATCAAGTGTTCAAAATAATTCAAAGAACAAATAAAAATTGTTAAATGTATTGAAAATATAATCTAACATTAATGTGCAAAGTCAAAGACCTAGAATAACCAATATAACACCGAATTAGAAGAAAACCCTTAGAAAGCTCATACAGTTGCAAATTAAACAATAATACTCCAATCAATGTATCTGTACTATTTTATTGATGCAAGGATATATGATGGAATGCAAGATATATTTAATATATCTATTATTAATGTAATATATATATATATATATATGTATATAACACCAATAAGGCACACAGGCAAAACAATAGAAATATGATTTTTTTTAAAACAAAGTTAGAAAATTGGATTGGAAGTCCATATGTAAAAGAAGACCTAGACACAGATCTGATAATTTTTACAAAACTTAAATCAAAAAGACTCATAAACTTAAATATGAAATGCAAAACTATAAAACTTTTAGAAAAAAAATCCTTGTAAGAAAGTTCCTATGACTTTTTGTTTGATCAGTTTTTAAATAGACACAAAATTATGCTTCACATAAAAAATATATAAATAAGACTTCATTAAAATTTAAAACTTCTGCTTTGCCAAAGGCCATTTTAAGGAATGAAAAGATAAGACAGACTAGGGAAAATATTTGCAACTATATCTGATAAAGGGCTCATACAAATAATATAGTTTTCTTAAAACTCAATAATTTAAAAATACCAATTAAAAGGGCAAAGAATGGAACATACACTTGACCAAAAGAAATTGAAAAATGACAGCTAAACACAAGCAAGATGTTCATTATTATTATTTGAGATGCAGAAGATGTAGACTAAAATAATCAGATGCTAGAACAGACCACTGGAATGGCTTACATGTAAAAATAACTATGAGTACCAATAGTTATGGAGAACATGGAACAGTTTGGTTTCCGTACAGTTCCATAACTGTACATCAACTTTGAAATGTAGTTTGGGAACTACAGAACCAAGAATAAATGTCCTAGCAACAAAACTCCTAGGTATTACTCATCTTAGTTTTAAAGATATGTCAATACCAAAGCCTGTATGTGAATGAAAATGAAAGTGTATTGATGATCATTATACAATGGAAAATGAAGCATTATCAATTAAAAGAACATGAAAATTTCACATTGAAAATGTCCAAAACTGGACATTCCTAGTTGAATTATAAATTCTTTAACATTTTCTAATTTTCTTCTTTATAAATTGAATTTACTTCCAGAAATTTAAAATTTATGTATTTAATGATTTTCATATATCTGTTTTATTTTTTAGCATGAAGGTTATAACACTAAAGCTTGTATGATAGTACATCTTGCCCACGCGTATTTTATTGCAGTGCTTACTTCTTTTGGCATTGCATCTAAAACTGAGATTTTAATTCCAGACAGCTTCATGAGCTGTACATATCAGTTTAAACTTGAACGCTAAGATAAATAGATATAATTTAAAATTTAGTTCTATAGGCTCTCTCACTTTTAAGTTCTCAGTTCTAAGGTGTGGTTATTTGCCACATATTAGACAGCACACATACAAGACATTTCTATCACTGCAGTGCATTGCATGGTAATAATCTATAGCTGCTCATGTAACAGACAGCAAACATTTGTTTTGACATTTATTTTCTGTTAGTTTAATGAAAGCCCCTCTGGCTTTTCTGATTGTGTGGTTTTGCAAATCAATGTCTCCATAGCATTAATCACACTTACAAAATCTTGATTTTTGTCTGACAGGAGAAAACATTAATCTAGAGAAAAACTATTTAATCAATTTTCATGAAAAGAAAGAGAATAACAGTTCTTGTCTGAAGAACTTTGACTTTTAAATTCAATGAAAATAGTTTGCAAAAAAAAAGTTCAGTGTAATTGGTCTTTCCATTCTATTCTCATAATTTTTTTTGAATCAAATTCATTGTTAAAATTTAGATTACACACAATGCTCATGTTTATCACAGGGAATTTGTACCTGTACTATACCTTACTCTTCAACTCCTCTTCACTTCCTTATTTACAAAACTTTGTTTCCATTTTATCCTTTATTTCATTTGTTCTTTTCCTTTCCTTTCTTCTCCCAGTTCTCTTTCCTTTTGAACAATTACTTCCTACTGAGAAACAGGAAGTGACTAGTCTCAGAATTTTTTGAATATTGCATTTTTTTCTTTTCATATACAAATGTATTGTTTTGCTTTAAGCACTTCCCTTTCATAGCTGTGAGATAAATATTGCACTCATTTCTCATTTCTTTAATCTCTTGTCATGGAAACCCATGTAATCTTGCTTTGAGGAGCACCAGCACAAAAAATGATACTGCTGAATCCTCATATGAAGATCAACACCTTGCTATGAAGCTTTGACAAGGATTGTTACAAACTGCATTGTGATACGTGTGTGGATATGATTGAGTGCAGTTTCTCTGTGCAGTCTTACATTAAAAACACAGGAACCATTGACTGTCGTTTAGCTATAAAAAGAAAACAAACATTATCTCTGCCTTCTAAAAGTATATGGTGCAATGAAATCTATTTGGGCATTTAAATTATACAATATAAACAAGTTTTAAACAATGACAATACTATAACAAACCAAATGAATAAACTATTTCCAAATAATGTAAACTCCTGGGTGTGCCCAGTGGAACTACATTATAAAGTATTTTCTCTATCAATATCTTCTGGCCTGTTGAAGACTAGATTCCATGGCCCTCCTTGTTCTGAAGGCTCTGTGATTTGTGAATTGTCTTTTGCTGAAATAAATTCTGTTCACTTTATTTTGTGTTAAATTTTCATTGTAGTAGTAGGAAAAAGCACCACCACATGTGACTTGCTTTGCTTAGTCTGAAAGCTAACAGTCATACTTTTAAAACTTTATCTAGTCTGAACTTTTGCAATGAGAATATTTATTAGCATATACTTTTCAATGGAACATTATACTGTTTGCGTTAATTTGAGAGTGAAATCAAATCAGCCCAAGGCCTCCTTTCATCAGGTTTACATCTTTCATGTGAGCCATGTGAAGCATAAGGGTTACTTTTATGTGTCATCTTGGCTGGTAGCTCAGCTCTTTGGTCAAACATTAATCTATATATTTTTAGGAAAGCATCTTTCAGAGACAATTGACCTTTAAATAGACAGAGTAAAACCGATTACTCTTCATAATGCAAATAGACTTCATCTAGTTAGTGGAAAGCCTTGAGAGAAAATTCTGTGGGGCCTCTAAAGGAATAATGTCTGCATCAAGACTGCAGGGAATCACAAGATTAAAATATGAGCTCCTGCTAAAACTTCCAGCCTGCTGGCTGATGATGCATATTTTGGACTTTCCAGCCCCCACATTTTTATGAATCAATTCCTTAAAATAAATCATTCACCTTTCCCCCTCCCTGTCTTCCCTCCATGCCTTCCCCTCCTCCTCTCTCTCCTGTCTCTCTCCACATAGTCTTTGGTTTAATTTCTTTTCTTTTCTTTTAAAGAGAATAAAACAAAAGAGGTCAGAACAAACCAGATCAGAACAGAACAACATAAGCAACACAGCACTTTACAATAAGACAACTGGATATTAACAGTAGCTACCATAATGTCTCTTTCTTTGCAATAGTTGAGCATGGCTTCAAATACAATAATAGCAAACACAACAAAATATTATAAATTCATTCAAAAGAATGAAAGAATTACAGGGTATTCTAAACCGAACAACAGAAAATGATCAATGGCTATTATCTCATTTTCCATAAAAATATTTGTTTATATTATCACATATATTAAAATCCCAATAAGACACAACATGATAGAACCAATTGTAATAGAAGAACAAAAGCATGGTAGGACTTCAAAGCAAGACAATATTAAATCAGCAATGGCTGCCATAATGTTTTCTTTTCTTCAAAACAGCTGTTCATACCATCACATGTAATAGAGTCAAACAAAACAGAATAAAACCATTCCAACTGATGAATGAAAACATTAAAAGGCTTCAAAGCTATGTAATGGGGAATGAGAACCCATGTTTATATAGCCTGTAAGATAATAATAAGCAAAATACTGATGTAAAGGGAAAAATAATCAGAATATTTGAAGAAATAAAACTGTATGGCCACTTACTTATCACTGGTAGACCTTGTCCTAGACACACATATGAAAGAGGTAGGTGTGCAAATAAATTGGAAATAAATTAAAGGTCTATGCTGCATCACTGAATTTACAGCAGCCCAAGAACATATGCTTACATTTCTAAGTCCAGTCTTAAGAGAAATCCTTCAATAATTTTTTAACACTTTGTCCATTGTTGTTTTGTTATTATGCATATCTTATTAATTCACTTTGGTCAGTACTTTCTTCATAAGGTGAAAACCTGTCTACCATCTAGAAAATTCACTTCTGCTCACTTCACACTTGCAAGTAAACCTGACTAGGTAACAAAGTCTTTGGCACAGAAACAATCTTCCCCCATGGCGATTCTGCAACCTTTTCATACTTCCAGACACAGAGCAATAAGTAGAAGCCTTCTGCCCATTGAGATGTTTTCCTTTTCTTTGTAGGTAACTTTAAATTTGTATTGCCTTAATATCTAAAGACTTTTGTCTTTGTAGTCATTACTGCTTAAAAGCATACAGGTACATCAAGTTGTAGTTCTTTTATAATTTTTTCTTTTTCATATTTATTTTTATATAATCAGAATATTAGGAATGTATTTATATTTTACACAATCAAGAATGTTAGGAAAAATTCAGGGATGATAATGATGATTTCAGTTTGGTTGATTTATTTTCCCTCCTGTCATACACTCCATTTTTAAACATTGAATTGTGGAAGAGCTTCAGAAGGTTGAACTATTTCCTCTCCAAGTTAAGATTTAGTTACCAAGTGTTCTATTCTATCTATATTAAAAATATTTTAATACTTTGATTATTATGCTTATAATTTCCTTGGTGTACTTTATGTCTATCTCCTTGTCATTTCACCCAATTTCATTTTCCCCTCATCTTTTTAAAATTTATTATTCCTTACAAAGATAATGATTCTGTGTATTTTGATTTTGCACTGAAAACTATAAAACATTTTATAGTTATTGTACTTAAGCTAGTTTTTGTTATCTTCTCTTACTTAACATATTTGTGGTAACATTCTTTTATTTTCAATCTGTCTTGGGTTTCCAAAAATCTTAGATTGTTGATTTCTTTCCTCATTTTTCATTATTTAGTAAAATAATGAGTCCTCTAAATTATTAATTCTAATAAATAAGGCGTGAGTATTGCCCTAGGCAAAACTTTCTGATGAGTGGGTTGTGATCAGATTGCTTTATTAAATCTAGATGGCTATGAGTAGTTATAGGATTTCTGAATTTCCATGGCAAATTTTGCTGTAATGCATTTCTGTTTTTTTTAAATACAGACATCTCTCATTACTTAACCCTTAACAAATAAAAGAATTATTAGTATCACCTTAATGTTATACCATAATCCTCATTGTATTTCCTTTATGGTTTTGTTTGTTGCAGTAATTATACTACCCAGATTTTGATTGTTTTGCAACTATGTTTTGACACAGGTATCAGTGTAATTCATATATAATACATGAATATTCATATATGTGCAATTCATATATATAAACATCAATGTACACATTGTATATATATAAATGATAGTGTTCTGCTTTTCCAAGGCTACTGGTTCTAGGAATATTTGGAAGACATATGGTTTTATATTTAGATTCTATTTTCTAATCCAAGTGGAGGATAAAGAAGAAAACTGAATGAAGCACTGATAATATCAGTCAACGTACAATGCAGACACGGCATTCATGATATCCTGCTGAACTTTGGTCATAAGCTCACAACTAGTTTCAAGTGAAACTAGTGTTGTGAGTTTTCATTTTTTATGTTGCCTATATACAAAATCTGATGAAAAGCTCATAAGGAGGACTTCTACACAAACCAGATGACATTGTGAAATGGAAGACAATATTTGATTTAATTTTATTATCTTATTGTTTGGTTGCTTGATATTTTCTCAAATAACTAAGTCATGTTAAAAATAAGAATTAAAAGCACCATATCACTGTGACATATGCACATCCATGTTTCTAGCAGTGTAGGGTATAATCCTGGTAGCTTAATCTTAGAAACAAACCAAATGCCCATCAGCTGAAGAGTGGATAAAAAAACTTGTGTTTTTTTTAGTACAATGCAGTAGCATTCAACCATAAAGAAAGATAAACTTGAGACATTTCTATTATTTTGAATATATCAAACCTTCAACAAATTATTGTTTGTGAGCTAATCATAAATATTAAGATTTGACAAATGACTATCTCAATATTTTTGTTATATATTTTTGTGATATATGTGCATATGTATATATTCATTATTTGTATTGATTTTTACATGCTTTTAAAGTATATAAGAAAAGATAACCTGCAGTAAACCACCTTCATTGAAATCCAGCCTTTCTCATTAATGTTTTAGTGTGTAACTCGGTGCTGTAGTCAAGAATTGTGAGGAGAACAATTAGAATCAGGACATGGAGTTTATAACATTGTTTTATGATGGTCACCCAGAGTTAACACAAGAAAATTCAGGAAATCTATACACAGCACTAAAGACATAGAATATTTAGCCAAGGGCCTGAGTCCTACAGCAATGTCCCACATGAGTCCAGATGAAGACCAAGAGCTCATGACAATGCTCCCACGAGTCCAACTGGAGGTCTAGAGCCCACAAGAAGGACTCACAACAGTCGCTTTTATGGCCCATGCTGGGAAGGCCCAAAGATCAGCGGTGGAAGCTAGAAAGTCTGTGCCAGCGGGGTGAAGGAGCTGTGCTGGTAGGTTGAGGGTACTATGCTGGAGCTGAGAAGTCAAACTCACAACAAAGACCAGGGCTGTCCTGAAAAGCACTACAACCATCCTCAGGGACACAGAGGCCCCGAGCTCCTCCGATGACAAGCACAGTCAAGTACATGCCAGGACCCCAGCGTGACAAGTTCATCCTGGCGACCAAGCAGCACACGTCTTCCTGTCCAGAGTCAGGAAGCAATGCTCAATGTAAGGACCAGAGCTTCTCCAGGAGAACCTAATGGCTCAAACAACAAATGTAAGAGAATCAAAAGTGCGACAATGGTTCAGTGCCTCAACACACCTCATTGCCTGGCTTCTCCTCCACATCTCTATTTATGCTGGCAGCTTTCCCCAGATAGAACATCTACACTCAGCATCCTGCTGATTTAATTCAGCTGGCGTTAAGTTGACCACCAGTTGTTAATCCACAACACTCATTCTGTATGGAGTCTCCATTTTAGAATACAATGGAAAAATTCATGTGTTTAAGCAAGCTGCAGTGCTAAATTTTATTAAAAGTCTGCTCAGGATTTCAGAGTTACTATTCTTCTGACTTTCCTAACTATAAATCTTTTAGATTTGTACATCTTTCAAGTTAAAGTTGCTCAAGTTATTCTTGCTTGTGATTTAATTTTAAATCTGAATCTTTTCCACAAATAACTTGCAGAAAAAGAAATGAGAACAAAAATGGTTAAGAATGAAAATCTTCAAAATCACCGTAGTTGGCACTGATGCCTTTTTTGTTTGTTTTTACTTGTCTGTTTCAAGAGAGATAGTTTCTGTAAGGTTTTGATTTAATGAGCTGTTTCCCAAAATTGACAAATCATATAACCTTGAACTACTGTACATTTGGAGTGAAATAGCCTTCACATTTTCAGAGAGAATTTTCAAATGCTGATGTTTTCTTTTCACAATAAGTAAACTAGCAAATCAAAATATTCTTTGAAGACATTTAGAAATATCTAGAGACATGATTTGTCACAACTGGGTAGGGGTTGGTACTGTTATCTCTTGGATTAGTGTGAGGAATGCAGTCAATTATTGTGCTAAAAAATGTGATCCTCCAGAACAAAGAATTACCCAACCAAGGAGACTCTGCTGCCGGGGTTAGTGACACAATGGCATAAATTTTTACATCCATATATTCATGGGTGTCTTGTGGAATTATACAAATAGTATGTGTTTTTATAAGGAAATTAAAATTATTTCTGGTTCTCATGTTTCTAGGACTATTTGTCATCCATTATTTCCCAAGCTTGGTCCTCTATGCAGCTACCCTTTCTGTGATAGGCCATGTGCGGTTTGGAAGTTTATGACTTTGTTTAAGATAAAAGTGTGGTCTTTGCTGCCTAATTGGAGTGCTATTGTACTGTTGACTGAGGGAAAGTCATCTGTTCATCCCAAGAAGAAGTGGAAAGCCCTTGCCAGAGGAATTTTGGACTATGAGCTGATTTAAAAACCCAAAGAAAAGTTCAGTTGAGAGTGACACCGCTTACCAGTAGGTTCAGCTGCTCAAGAGGTTGAAACAGGACGATGATTGCTTAAGTTCAGGAGTTCAATCTCATCCAGACAACATAGCAGGAACCTTGTTTCAAAAGAAAAAAATTAGATAGATAGATAGATAGATAGATAGATAGATAGATGTAAAATCACACCTCTCATGTTGTGAGATTCTGTACTCAGAAGAAAAATCTGAAGCAAGAGATATATTCCTTGTCTTCCAGAAATAATTTGCCCTTATAATCTGATCACACTGAAGCAATCATTAAAAATTAGTAGAAGTTCTTTGGAATACTGAAGTTTGCTACAGAGTTCACACTCTGGTTCTGTAGGGCCCACTTATTATTAAATGTTTGTATATCTTCAAAAGGTGTTTTACTTTGCTAACTACTGTCTCTACATATATCATTTTATCCCTAGCAGTTTCTTTTCAGGTTGTACCAATAATGCGTACTGGAGATGTCTTTATTTCCTTAGACTCTCATTCATCACCATAAATTATTTTCAATTAACTTTATGAGTGCATCCATTTGCTACAGAGGTTTTGAGTGGAACTATTTTCTTATCTGGTACACAACTAGCAAGTCCTGGATAATAACCACACATTTAAGAAATTAAAACAAAGGAGGAATATTATTGACTGAATGATCAAAAAACTAAAAACTAAACTAAAAGTAAAAAAAGCCCTATATTCAGTGTTCATTTTTTTAATTTGACCACTTCCCATGTACAGATGGCGTACCCCATCGCTGTCTAGCTCCTCTTGACAGGAGCAAATTATTTCTTTGCTGGTTATAATACTTTGAACAGTTAATATTATGATGATCTGGAACTTGTTTTTTTTCCCCTTCATTTAATAGTTGTCAAGAATTAATTGCTGTAAAATTTCATAAAATGTTTCAGCAGAGTGTTTCAATTCATAATTGATGTGTTTTGTGCTATTTTCTAAAAAGATTGCTGTTCTTATAACCAGAAATTAATTACAGTAAAAAGTTACACAACATGACCTATTTTGAACAAATGATACAGTCAAGCTTAATTAAGGGCAACTTCACATTGCAATGTGTTTTCAGTTAAATGGAATCCAAAGACAAACAACACAATTCCCTCAAGTTGGAAATTAAGTAGATAAAACATATGGATTTATTATTCTTACTTTAACATATTTAATGGGGAGGTGAAGACAACAGAGCACATTTCACATCCCTGAAAGCAAACAATGTCAGAAATGACATGACTTTCTTAGATCAGACATTTTAATTTATAAGTGAGAATTCTTAAATTTTATTTGTGCAACAAATAAACTTATATACATGATGCTTAAGTGTTTCAAATGGACTAAGCAATTTCGTGGATGACTAATTTCACAGATGGAAAGTAATACCT
Organism: Dolichotis patagonum; assembly: GCA_004027295.1. NCBI lineage: Eukaryota > Metazoa > Chordata > Mammalia > Rodentia > Caviidae > Dolichotis > Dolichotis patagonum. The sequence goes on from PVJX010003710.1 coordinate 23,360, forward strand.
ACCACCTGCATGAGGGAGAATACAGCTGACACAGTTGTCCAAACACTGGAGTTTCAGTCCCCGTTTTTTTTCTCCACTTATCTAGTGACCTTGAAGGAAAGGAATATTCCCTAGATTTTAGCCTTCACAGTTATAACACAAAGATAAAGTAATAATAAAATATTCCCTCTTATGATCCTTGATTTGCAGTTCAATGTATAAATCAAACTATTATACAAAAATATGTTAATAATAATTTGCAGACATGGACTGAATATGAGTATCAAAAACATTGCACTAAAATTCTGTGATTAACCCTTCTTTGAGAATTATACAATGTAAAGCACTTTTTCTCATCTGCAGATGAATTTCATGGTAGTAGAAAACACAGGTAAGAAACTTTTGCTAAATTCTAGCTTCTCAGGAATAATGCCAGAATTTATTGCTAAGCCAAATTTGGGATTTTAATGTGGCTCAATAAAGAGAAGAACTACTCTGAAAAAATCTTCATATCAGTAGAAGTATTTTGAGATTTGGGGTCTGGTTCAAGAAGTTATTCAATACGAATACTTGATTAGAATTGAGTAATGAATATAATGTTTCAGAGTTCATTTGGGCATGGTAGTGAATGCATATGCTCACATTTACTGGGGAAACTGAGGCAAGAGAATAGCAAGTTTGAGGCTTTTTGGGAAACTCAGTGACACTCTGTTTCAAAGAATGAAAAAAATCTCTTGAGATGTAGCTCAGAGCACTGACAGTTCTATATTCAGTACTGCCAGAAGGTATTAAAGTAACAACATAGCAAGTATAGAGTAAGTAAAGATGGTTTCTTTCTTACTACATAAGCAAAATATTCAGATAAAATGTTTATAGACACAATATCTTCTAATGAAAAGGGTTATATACACATAAATTTGTCCTTGCCATTTCTTTTGGTGCAAGCCTGTAATCCCAGCTCTTGCTGAGGTTGAGGCAGGAGAATTGTAAATTCCAGCCCAGTTTTTGAATTTAATGAGACTCTACCTCACAATAAAGAGAAAAGAGGAAAGAGTGGGTAAGGATGCAGCTCAATGCAAAAACTATATTAACTCACAGTTTTAAAAAATCATAAATTTGACCTAAATCCCATTTATTTATTTCTAAAAATAATTTTAAACCAACCCAATTAAAGCAATCGTAATATAGGATAATATAGAAAAATAGAAAAGAGGAGTTTGGTTAATCTGGTGAAAGAAAGATTAATTATTTTAAGCTGTTGCAGCATAATTTCATGCCTAGGATAAGTGTGTCCCAATAATCCAATAGAATTAATTATCTTTGCAGCAAGAAAACCATATTGTATTACACACATGCTCTCCCAGAGTCCTTCTACTCTTTTCCTTTCACCAGGCAGATCTCTGGTCCCTGCATTTATGCAACATTGCACAGGTTGTGATGGGCACTTCTGATCTTGGCACAAAAAAGTAAAATGGGGTGGTATTTCCACTTCTAAGAACACTGTTAAACTTTTCCAGGAACTTTATAATAACAAGAAAAATTCTCCTGCCTCCATTTTAAGATATATTTGCTAACATCTGACATCAGGCAGGACACTAGCTGTATTAATCATCTCTGAGAGGGCCAACACAGTGACCATCAACTGGCAGGAAAAGATGGAAAAGGGAAATCCATCTATCCTGAGTTTTATTCTTTAAGCACTCAAGAGATATTTCCCAAAATTGTATGTTCTCAGAGAAATATTTCTGAAAAATGTTCGTAATATATCTTTAAAACTAGAGAGCATAGATATTTTCTACAAGATGATTATACTTTTACTGTACTGTACATTAATTAATATAGTCCTTCCCTGCGCTAAGAATACATAATCAGTGTCTTGGTTACGTTTCTGTCATTGCTGGGATAAAATAACTGATACCCAAGATTAAGGAAGAAAGGTTTATTTAGCTCACAGTTTGTAGAGGTTTTAATCCATAATCATCTCCAAGGCACAGGCACAACAGTACATGGCAGTGGAAGTCAGCAAAAATATCAAGGGCAAAAAGAGAAGAGTATGGGAAGAAGACTCTTTCTGTCCCTCATATTGCATATAGGGTACTCACTCTAGGGTAGATTTAGCACTCATATTCACAAACCCATAAACCCAACACTGAACTATGAATCAATGACAAATTCTAGAAGCCTGTCTCCATTACTGCATGAGGCTTTGAGGGAACATCCAGACACAAATCATAACAGAAGTTGAAGAAGAAGTGAAAAATGAGGAGGAGTAGGAAAGGCTGGAGCAACCAAAGCAGTTTGGATTCTCACAGGCTCTGCAGTGACTGCCCAGAAATTGTTCTGGCACCTCTATTAGTTCTTAAAAATTAATAAGAAAAGAAAACACTAAAAACAAAAAAGAGAAAAAAGTTTATAGGGAGATAGAGAAATATACAAGAATGTTCATAATTCACTTTTGTATTTTTGAATTAAAGAAAGCATATTTGAACCAAGTACATTTAGAAGCTAGTTAAATAATTAATTAATCTCTGGTCAAATTTTCTTATCAGCAAAACCAAAATCTTTCCAGTGTGTTACATAATGCAGTTAGTTTTTAAAATCTGAAACTGCAGGATTCACTTTAGCTTTTAAATAGTATAATATACTTACAATTTTTAGATTTCAAAAACATTAAGCAATTGGCAGAACTAGTCTGAAGAAAAATGGTTTATATAAATATCTAAAACAAAGCTAACAGGAAAACAGCATCAACTTAAAATCCAGTATAAAAATACATACTTTTCAGTGTTAGCTATGAACCTAAATTACCTATCACTATAACAATGTTCTTCAAAATTTCTATGTGGAAAACATAAAAGTTTAGTATTTTAGTCCAAGTTTATAGGGAGTATATTTAACACAGAATGCATAATTTATTTATAATATTTATTTATATTTATGTATATTTATATATATTATTTTATAATATTAACTAAAAAATGTCAATGCAGAAGAGTATAAGAAATCTGTCCACACACTAGAGATCAAAAGAACCCAGTTGAAGGCCTGTATCTCACAGCAATGTCCTTCATGAGTCCAGGTGAAGATCTAGAGCCCCTGGCAATGTCCTCCATAGTTCAGCTGGAGCTTTGGAGCCCAAGACAACGTTTCACACAATTCTGTATCAAAGATCTGCACTGGGATGGCCCAAAGGCCAGTGGTGGAAGCTAGGAAGTCTTTCCTAGTAGGATGAAGGATCTGTGCCAGTAGTCTGAGGAACCTGTACTGGACCATAAAGTAGTGACGCTCAAGGTAAGGATCAGACTTTTCCCAAAGAGACCTGCAACCATGCTCGGTAACACCAGGGACACAAGCTCTTCTAAGGATGAGAAGAGCTGAGTTCATATCATGAAAACCAGCATGACAAGCTTTTCCAGGGGAATCAACAGCACACCATCTTCAGTTCCAGTTCTCCTTTTATGTGGTTGACGGAAATCCTCAAGTGGGCCTTCCACACCCAGAACCACGCTGACTCAGTTCAGCTGTGTGTTATAAACTGCCCATTAGTTAATCCACCACATTGAGTAGGCAAAATTAAATACTTAGATAACCAAAAAAACAATATCAATTATTGGATGATTCAGTATATAAAGTTTATATTTCATCATAGTTAATAAAAGTTTCCATAAAACCAAAAAAAGTATTCCATGTAATGGGATAAGATGATCCTAAAATGTATATGCAAGAGAAAAGTCAAAATTATTTAGAGCTATTTTGAAGAAGAGAAGCAAAATTTACCTTACAAGATATATTATGAAGTATACGTACTGAGGTAATGTGGTATTATTGCATTTATAAACACTGGTATGAATGAAATAGATTATGTTGCAAAAAGAACTTATATATGAGTAAATATTGGTGACATGGACAAAGAGGGTGTATAAAATCAGCAGAGTAACATAATTTTCTCAATGAAAAGGAAATACCAAAAAGTGGTTATTTGCATTTAAATGATATGAAATTGGATCCCATACTCAATAGACAACTGATTCTTTAAACTGAATACAAAAATCTCTTATTAGAAAACATAGGTTAGCCTAGTAAGCATAAGGTCATGAATTTGATTCCCAGTACAAAAAAAAATGCAGCTTAATATTATATACAACTTGGAATGAACTGGCCCTGAAGCAAGGCCAGCAGATTGCTGTAGCTGCTGGCTTCAAACAGGAGCCTACAGAGAATTCTTTCCGTGGTCTGTTGGCCATTTCAGAACTCTGGAAATGTAATGGTCAATTCATCAGAAAGAAATAGCAGGTGAATATGGAGGACTTTGGGGGACCTGCAGGGGAGGGACCCTGGCACCTCGGGACCTGCATCATGCGGTTGACTCGGGGTGCTGGGAGAACAAGGAGTTCCTTCCCTCTCTAGCGGGTTGCTCTGAGTGTGGCAGACTTTTGGTAGCCCAAAGGAGAGAGACCCTGGCGCTTTGGGATCTGAACCATGTTTTGACTCGGGGTGCCAGGAGAACAAGGAGCTCCTCCCCTCTCTGAGGGGTGCCTATGAGCCTGCAGGCGCGTGGGCTGAGAATCAGACATCTCATGTCGTCCTGTTCCCTGTCCTGTGACCCCCCACCTTAGCAAGTGGGAGCCAGTGAACTATACATCTTGTAAAAAGATTGGCTATATTATTTAGTATGAGCTCCCCATTTGCAAAGATATGGACAACCATTTGGAAGAAAACAAGAGACAATATGACAAATAGTGAAGATCTCTGGTTGTCTAGCTTTGAAATGTATGCTTTCTTATGTCCCATTCTGTTCTGTTTTGTTGTGTTTAATTGTACCCCCTTTAAAATAAAATTTAAAAAAAAACTTAGAATGCATAAAAATTTCTTAAATATGATATAAAGGCTATGACTAAAAGAAAAGAAAGTAAGTGTTTCATCTAAGCAAATGTTAATAAGACTAGAAAAATAGTAACAAATGTCAGAAATGTTGTTGGTACTCATAACTGACAAAATACATTTTATCAGTGAGTTATTCATGATTTCTACAAATCAATTAGAAAAGTCCATGTAACTATAAGAGAAATAAGAGACATGAATAATAACAAAAGAAGAAGTAAATATACTATAAACATAAGCCAAAATATGGAACACCGTCAATAACTATTCAAATGTAAGTAATGACAATAGAGAGATAGAAGCTGACCTTCATCATTTAGTGAAATTTAAATTATGCGGAGTTTTTGCATAAGGCATATATTTTTATAAGAATGTGAATTTGTTTAACTTCATTGAGTTGTTATTAGCATTATAGCTGAATTAATTTTTTTTGTACCAGAAATCAAAGTCATGACCTCGCACTTGCCAGGCAGGTGTTTATGCCACTGAGCTAAACTGCCAGCCCCGAAAGCTGACTTTTCACATGCTTCATGATCTAGTAGTTTTCCATTTAACTATATTTTCCTGAATCATCTCTTATATATGTGTAACTGGAAACAAGTATAAAAATATTTATATTATTCCTGCTTATATTAGCAAAATGTCTGAGGCTTCAACCAAGGCACATTTATTATGTCACATTTTGTACCATAGAGCATCAGACTGAGGATTACTAAAAAGACTGCACTCAAGTTGGTATTTGGAATTGTGTTCAATTCAAAGCTCAACCATGGTGCTTTTTCCAGTCACCTGACTACTACAAGCCCTCTGCTCTTCTCTGACCATTTGTTGGAAACATTTGTTGTTTTATTTTTTTATATGAACTTTTCTATAGAGTATGGCATCTTGTCTCTCCAAGAGAAAGGGTTTTGTAAAAGAGAAAAGATAAAAGTCAGTCTTTTTATAATTTGATCTTAGAAATGACATATATAACTTTTACTGTATTCTGTTATAAGCAATTTATGCTTAGCAGAATATTACACACTTGTGTAAATAATGTGGCACAGAGATATTAGGACCTATCTTAAAGGCTGTTAAATGATTAACAAAACAGCAAAAAAATTAGAACATATTCATACAATTAAATATTATACAGTCCACAAAATATTGAAGGACAAAGACCTAAATCATAAATATAAGATTAAGTGAAATAAATACTCAACAAACACAAAAAATCATACTTATTACATTTATAACAAGTTAATATAAAAATATTGCATTGTACTTTCTAATGAAGCACATATTCTGTAACTACACATAAACATAGTACACGGTTATTGTTGAAATGTATCAAGTATCTAAGTATATATATATATATATATATATATATATATATATATATTATAATTTACCCACCCTTTAGATTAAAAGCTTATTTCAATTCTAGTCATTATTCTTAATTATATGAAGTTACTTCATTCAAAATTATCCAGTGATTTGCAAACATAGTAAAGGATAGCATCATCTAACTATATAAAGCAATACATGAAAGATTGATGTGAAATCCATATGTATATAAAATCTGAGAATATTATATCTAAATGTTATGGGTTAAATGTGCTATAAACATTTTATAAATATTGCTAACAGTATAGATTAAAGCATAAATATTTACTATATTTAATATAGCATTTAATGATATATAGATATAATTATATATATGTGTGTATATTTACATACACATGAAATCAGACAACGAGACAGGTTAGTACTCATTCCATGTACTTAGATGTAGATTTTTATAGGGGTTCATCATTTTCCTGATACATCTGTAGATGCTATACTTTGTTGAAAAGTAAGCATAAATCAAAGAAATCAGTGCATGATATTCTATGGTATATATGTCCATTCTGTATACTGTGATCTTACTGAACAAGTGACAATATCAACTACAATTAAAACAGTGGTCTAGTCTTGCTGAACAAATAGTAACATTAACTTCTACATAAAGACATTAGTTATGTATGGCCTAATAAAAGATGGGAAATGAAATATTGAAGGAAAGAGTAGGAAAAGTAAATTTTTATTTTAAATGTTCATTTTTTCTCTCTAGACAAAATTGTAGAGGCCCAATGTATGCTGCTTGTTAGCAGCCCTAATCTGTAGGAGACTCATTGGCTTCTCTCCTGGTAATGAGTGGGCCTCTCTTACAATTTACAATTATGAAGCAATTTTCATAGGCCTGTGGACTTCTACTTGCAAAGGCAATGGTAACACCTGCTGTGCCCAGGAAACCATAGGCTCAAAACAGAGTAAGTGATTGTTAGACAAATTTCACAGCCTCTGCAGAAGCAGAGGACCAAAGAGAATGGTTTTCCAGAAGAAATGCAAGTTTAAAGATACTGCGTGAAAAAGTAAGGTGCCACAGTAAGTCCTAGTAAATCCACTCTGCCTGCAAATTTCAAATTTTTTCTGAAACAAATATTCTAAATGCCATTCACTGAGACATTCATCAATGTATTTAGGCATTTTTGTTTAAACCTTTTCACCCAAATAGAATAAATCACAATGTTATAATTCAATTACCAGGAAAGATGCATCCTAATGAGGCAATCAATGTATTTTCCCACTGATAGACACATTTTCCAAGATAATTTGATGTCAGATATACCATTTTACTGTATTCTGATAACAAGTGGGCCAGAATGTTTATACCACTTCCAGGCTTGGTGCTTAATATCTTCTCTCATGACCAATGGTCAGTAAGATAAGAAATTCTAGGTGACTTTGTGAGCCCTGACATACAATTTACAAAGTACCTCCAAAAGACTGCACAAAATGGAGCCTCTTGTTTCTTATTCAACACAAGTACTTTGAGCCTGAAGTAACCTACACCAAAATTTTCATTCCCCTCCAGTATAGCAATTTGAGTTACATTTAAGATACTATAACAGCTTTATTATTATCATGGTGTGATTGAATCCAAGAAAGCTCACCCTTCTTTTACTCCTGTAGCATCACTGATCATATTGGTGGAGTTCTATTGTAATTAACTTGGATAGCTAATGAATCACACATTTATCTTTTCAATAGTAGAATTTCACTTAAGGTATGAGTCATATGTTAGCATGGACTGTGTTTTCTGGTGTTCTCTGATATCATTGGATTTTAACAGACTACTTCAGCATTGGAAGACTTAAAGGAAGCATACCTATGTAGGTAGTAGCAATAGGTTCAACAACAGGTTACTGAGATAACACCTTATCCACACAGGTATTAGAATAAGATAATTCTAGTTAAAAGAGAATAGTAGTTAGAAAATGATAAACTCAGAATTTAATTTACTTGATTTTAACTCAACTCTCAAGTTTGTTTCAACGCTTTTTTTTATTTCCATATTAAATGATGTTACTATCCACGTGGGTTATATTTCACATTGAGCTTTCCATATATTTCATTATACCATTAAGCGATGCTGTCTTTTATTATGCTTAATAATTGCTGGATAGTCAGACTCTTTTACATAGTATAACCTCCTAACGTAAAGAACAGCAACTAGAATTGAAGCAAGTTTTTAATCTTGAGAGCAGAGTAAACTAGAAGCTAGTTTAGCTCAATAAATTTTCTTAACCATAATCTTAGACTGCTGGGTACACTGAGCAGATCACTCCCAAGTTCAAATCTAGAAAAAAAGCAGTCTGAGGAGCAATGTTTTGCTGCACTGAGAATAGGACAATGGTGCTAGACAGTCTGTCAGCAATAAGGTGACAGGCTCTTCTTCCTTGTGAATCTTACATTTATCAATCAGTTGATTTTGAGTCCTGTTATCTAACAAATATGCAATTTTCTCCAACTCTAAAAAACACTGTGTTTTATTGTGTGTTAGGCACTTTGCCACTAAAAACATGGGTGAGTGGTGGTTGGGAATTGAGAAAATAAAAGCAAGAAAATATGGCAGTGTAGAGGTAAAAAAGGGCATTTTTTAATTCTCAATAATTAATAGCTAAATGTGTTTCTAAGATTTTGCACATTTTTTCTTACATTTTTCCAAAGTAGCATTCACATTCTTCAGTTGGAAAATCAATGTGAGACTGTTTTCTTCCTGAATGTGGGCTCCTGGCCTTCTTTTACTGATAACAATTGCTTTATAAAACACTCAACTACTAATTCTTTATTTGCTTTAAATTTAAGATACAAGTCTTCAGCCAGAGACCTGCCAGTTTTATATCCAAGAAATATTTTACTAAGGATCTGGTAGATGGCTCACTGAAATTTAATGTGATTTTTTTGAAAGAAAACTGTCACAAACTTTGTGAAATTCTTGGCTTAATAGGGTACAACAAAATCAGATAACAGGTTAACTGTGTTTTTGTCAGTTTGTAATGGTGAATCAGGTAAAAATCAAGAACTTTGCTTTTCCCATACATATTATCTTAATTTGTTAATATCAACACATGTCCTCTGCGCAATCTCTAGTGATGTGTTCATTAATCAGGAGTGTAGAATTGCTAACATTTATTTATCACTACTATCTAATTCTCAAATTAAGGAAAAAGTACAGTTTTCACAATAGAGCTTTAATTTATAGTTGCCAAGGTGGTCAAATGCCAGATCAGCTAATAGGTTTTCATAATAGCTTTCAGATTTATTATTGCAAATGTCTGTGTATATTGGAAAGAGATTGTGATGCAGTGTTATTTGTGGAAGATACTTTATATGTAAAGTAGTTTAATCTTGTCATGTTACATTTAAAGAGATAGATGATTTGCCATAATTCTTATCTCTTTTGCATTGTGCATAAAAGATGATGGGTGAATATCTGTTGAATCACAAGTAAGTTCATAAAAATAATGTTATGAACTGTTTAGTTCTGTAAAAATTCTTGTATACATCTTCTTGATTCAATGTTATCAATTATGACTACTTATTATGTAACTGAGATCAAATGATAGTCATTCACTTATATATTCATTTATTCAATCAATACATATCAAGTGCATAGTTTTTACTAGAAAATATTCTCAGTCCTAAAGATAAGGAGGTATGTCAAAATAAATAGGGTAATAAAAAACTTCATCCTCATGAGCTTCTGGTTTTTGTAGTGGCAGACAGATGATAAATAAAGAAATGGAATATACAACATTTGTCTTTGCAAATAAATAAAAAGAAAATATTTCCTAGCACTAAATTTTTTTAAGAACATGAATTTTATTCTCCTGAATATATATATTGAAGGACTGCTTTTTTTCTCCATAAAGGAATATAATTCTCAAAATTTTTTTAAAAAATTGGTGAGATGTAGACAGTGAACTTTGATGAAGATTTTCCCCATCTTGGTCCTACGTTGTGCTCTAAATCTCCCCGGTTCTTGTTAACTTGACAACATTTCCTCTTCTTGTAAAATGAGAAACTAAAGTTAGGTAAATTTTGTATCTATTTAAAACTTTGTGGGAGTTTTAAGAAAAAGAAATTAACGGCATAAAATTTAATACCAGATGGTGGACTAATGCAGCTTTCATATTAAATTGAATTATTTGTAATTAATAAATACATTATAACTATTTATATAGACTAAATGTCCTTAAAGCATTTAATCTTAAGCAAGAAAAATTTCAAATGTGGAACTCAACCTAGATATCACAGGTTCAACTGAATTTGATTTTCATGCTATTTCATGATAATCATATGGTACCAAAGGAACACATTCTAGGTTTTTTTCCCCGTGCTTCTATGGAAAACTAAATACATGCCCTTTTTTAAAATTCAATTTTACTAACAAACAAATAAAGATAAGCTTTCTTTTATAGGTCTAAAACTAAATGAGTACAAATGCAAGGCAGAAGTTTTTGTCTCTTGGAATTTTTGTGTTGGAAGTTGCTTTAAAGATTCTTAAACCAAAGCCAGGTATGGTAATGCATGCCTGCAATCCCAGCATTAAGGAGGCTGGGGCAGGAGGATCATTGCAAGTTCAAGACCATCCTGGGCTACGAGGTGAGTGCGTGGCCAGCCTGAACTGCCTAAGGAGACCCTGTCTCAAAAAGACAGCAAACAAACCACAACACACAAAAAAGATTCTTAAGCCAGAAAAATAAAAAATCCTTTAGTGCAATGTTTGTTTCTAAGGATCAAAATTCAAATCTACCAGTAATACTTCTAGAATTAAAACCCTGCTCTGCTAATAGTCAGTTCAGTTATTTTTTTTTTCTAGACTGCTTCCTGTTGCCTTTGGCATGTCATAGTACTTAATAAAAGAAATAAGTAGCATGCCATACTATACTAATCATATTTTACCAAAAATGTAGTGTGATCCAAAAATGTTTTCTTTTCAACACTGTATATCTCTTACACAATAAAATAAGCTCCATTATCTATATATGTGTTTTTAGCTTTTGATATTATTCTTAGAAGCTGTGTTAAAAATCCTATCCATTTTATTTTAGTCATGTCATTTCTTATACTGAAGCAGAAATTTACTTACTTTGAAAATGCAAGCTCAAACTTATAAAATTCATCATTTTGATGAATTTTGATGTTATGTATGTGAAACATATAAATCAATATTGTATTGCCTATAATGGGTGCTGTATTTGTCCTAAATTAAACTGTGTCTATATCAGCACACAAGTCAGCCTTTATGGAGGAAGAAATAAAGATTAATTAAATCATACCTCCCAATTTTTTGTCTCAGATCTATTCACTTTTTTCATAAAATTGTTGCTAAATATCATAGGTAAGATTTTGTTTTCTGTGTATATGATTTATGGATTCTTTCATTTAACAGCTGCATTGAGTTTAACAGCTATATATTGAGATTTTCCTCATTGATTGCTTTAATAAGTGAGAAGTATGTAGAGTGAAGCTAGTATTTGAGATGAACAAAACTCATATAATAATGGTGATAGAAAAAGAGCATAATTATGACACTATAGTGAAGTTAAATGCAGATGAAAGTCAGCCATTCAGAGTTTACATTGCTTGCTTCTTACCCAGGGCCATCTTAGAAAAACACAAGCCAAACATGAGACCTGTATATATCTACATATCTTCTTGTAGCTACACTAACATGTAAATGCTTATCAACAATACATATATTTAAATATATATTTAATGTATATATATATAATCAGTGTATCCTAAACATTATCATTTCAATAAATAATTTGTGTAAAATTATTTGTGATTTAATTCTTTTGCCTTCACTAAATCCATGGATTCTAATGTGGCTTAAAAACACAAGCAACCCACATTTCCTAGTGCTTGAGAATCGCATATGGCACAAAGAAGCTCTAGTCTTCAGCTTTTCAACTTTTCTGTGAGAAGTGGTGGCCCAAGGATGATTGTGAGTGATGATATGAGTAAAGAAAAGCATTGGTGACTTACAGTAGCCAATAAAGATGTGGGATATTTGATTACTAAGAGAATATAGACTTATTGCATTCATCTTTGAAAGACTTTTAGTACTTCACTTCTCTGCCTTTTCAGGACATCCTTTTGCTGTCAGTCCATTCCCTGATACTCCAGTATAGTTGCCGCTAGGTATCATGACAACTGGTGGAGTTAGGTAAAGACAATAGTTGAGAGTCACAGGATTTTCTTCACTTGGAATATATCAAATGACAACATTATTCTACTTGAAAGAGGAAAATTTGCTTGAAGAAATTCATATGCAGTCAGTAGCTCATGACTCCTAAATCAAAGAGCTGAGTGATTGCCATAGTTTATATCAGTAGCCCCCAAGCCTCAGGCAATGAGGGACTTGACCAAATCTAGTATTTGTGATTAGTTTGTTTCTGGCACTCAGATTGGTTGTGAGTGTTTCACCCACCCAGGGGTGGATCCAGGATATGAGGTAATGGCAAGAAAAATTATCTCTGTTTCTTGCTAGTTAGTGTTTTGCTATTTGCAGCAGCCATGAATGGCGGCCCTGCCATGCCACCCTGCCTTGGAGCCAACCGAGGATGGACTGAAACCTCCAAGAACTGTAAGAAATAAACCTTTCCTTCTTTCATTTTGGGCATCAGGCATTTTGTCTCAATGATGAGTAAAAAGTAGCTAAGACAGAATTTGGTTAACAGAGGAGTGGGGTCATTACTGTGACTGTACCTGACCACGTGGTTCAAGAGTCTTTGGAAATGGCTTGTGGGAAGAGTTTGGAAGGGTTCAGAGATGTCGCCTAAATGCACAGAGCTAAAACACCTGATGCTGTTCTGTATGGGAGGTTCTGGTCAAAGATCAGGAGACCAGAAGGCTGATGGAAAGTCTGCCTGTAAAGATCAGGCTTGGGGGGGTTTTGATGGGAAAAAGGATCGCATTGGTTGTTGGACTCACACGATGCATATTATGACTTGACAGAAAGATTGTCTGCATTTTGCTTGTGTCCAGAGGCTGCCTAAGACTGAAATTAAGAACAATGGACTGATTAATATGGTAAAGGAAATTTTAAGGCAGTAGAATATTGAGTTGGTGGCATGGCTACTGTTAAGGTCTTTAGCGAGGTTCGGGTTGTGAATCAAGAGCATAGAGCCCAGCAGGAAGACTTAAAACATTGTGAGTTTGGCCAGAAAGGGAGCTCCAGTAAAGTTGTGGACTATAAAAATAGAGATGAGACCTGACTTGCTGAGAAGGAACAAAGAAATGAAAAAGACTGCTTGAGGCCATCTCAGAAGCTTTCAGGCTCCACAGTTTGCAGCTTGGAACCAGCAAAAGAGAAAGAATTTGCTCAGAGGAGAACGCTGCAGAGCAGGAGATGGAGGCCACAGGAGGTCTCAAAGTGGCAGCCACCACACCAAATCCAGAATAGCTGTGGCATAGACAGAAAAGCTTGGCTACTGCTCCAGCTGGCAGCAAACTTTGGCAACATCCACATGGTGCTGATTATAGGTGCAAGGAAAATGCACAAATTCTGAGAGTAAGACAGTTTCAACCCTGATTGAAAAAGGCCTGGCAGGCCAAGCAGTGTGCCCCTAAGATGGCAATATGCAAAGATGTAAGGACAAAGCCGAAGGTGCAGTGGAGACACCAGAAGTTTGGAAAAGCCAGAAATGTGGATCATCCAAGGAAAGCTGCAAAATCCTAGCAGAGGGGGCTTAAGAGGGAAGCTGCAGGAGCTGAAATCCCTGGAAGTGCTGTGAGGGTGGAGTTACCCAAGTCCTTTGGAGCTTGCAACCAGTTTGCTTCAAATGCTGAACATGGAGCTCTAGGGCTTAATGTTCGCCTTGCTAGATGTGGGACTTCCTTTGTTTCCAAAGCTTTGCATGCCCCCGTTTTTAACTTTTGGAATGGTACCGTTTATCTTGTGCCTCTGCCTTTTGGAAATTTTTAACCTTGTTTCATTTGCCATAGATCAACGAGAAGACTTGGGACTTGAAATTTTCAGCTGAACCTGTTAGGACTTTGGCAACTCTTGGAGATGGACTGAATATCTTTGGTAATAAGGATGTGCATTAGTCTTGGGGGGCCAGGAGTGGAATGTCATGGTTTGTGTCAGTGGTCCCCAAGGCTCACAATTATGGACTGGGCCAAATCTAGCATTTGTGTGTTGTTTAATGTCTAGCATATCAGATTGGTAGTGCTAGTGTTTCACCACCCAGGGGAGGAGCCAGGATAGGATGTAACAGAAAGAAGAAGATATCTCTCTCTTTCTTTCCTGTTGCTGCTTTGCTGTTGGCAGCCAGCCATGAATGGCAGCCCTGCCATGCCACTCTGCCTTGGAGCCCACTGTGTATGTACTGAAATCTCCAAGAATGGTAAGAAATAAATCTTTCCTTCCCTAATTTTGGGACAGATATTTTGTCTCAACAATGAGAAAAACATAACTAAAACAGTCATATACTCTTGCTGTGTGAGTTCTTACCTCGTTAAGATTTTTCACTTTATTCTTCATGTCATGGATACTCTGCATAGGATTATATATGGAGTAACACAAAAGACATCCCCTGTTCTGCCTGACACTCATTTTAAAATTTACCTTAGTTGCTCCATTTTTCAAAACTTGTGGGACATATGTGATTCTGAGTGACCTGGTAGATCATATCATCCCTGTAAGGTTGAATAGACATGTTTTATAATTGTGTTTTAACCTTGCCCTTTTTTGTTTTTGCTATTTTCCTTCTTCCCTTATTATCACAAAAGTCTCTTTAAAGAAAGGGCTTGGGATAGTGTTGCCCATGACACCTGAGCAACACTGAAAGAGTGCAGATCAGGAGTTCCATGACTGGTGAGAGACTGCATCATCATGAGCTAATTTCACGTTCAGCACAACCCACTTGGGGTTGAGTTTTAGAAAATTATAGTCTAACCAATTATAGGGAGGTGCAAGATTTTAAATAATTAGATCAGCTCTCTGGTAGTTCTGACAAATACATAGATGAGGAATAGGGCCAAGTGGATTTTGGAGTCCAAAAGAGATGAGTTCGAACAATATCATTAAATTGAATGATTATTATTTCTACAGACCAAACAAAATGCCTTTACTCATAGCTAAAGTTTTCCTAGAATCACAGAAATGTGTCATAAATTTAAAATAGGGCAAAAGGGTCATTATTTTCCATTTATGATAATTAACATCACCAACCAAGTGTTTGAATTCTCCTGTTTATTCTTCTATGCAAGTTTCCAACTTCTCATGTCATCCAAATAGCTTCTGACAATTTCAGTGAGTTTTTAATATGAATTTTATAAAAACTAAATTGAAGCCTAGTTTCTGAGGAAAATCATAGATCTTATAAAATGGAAAACAGAAAAAGCATGTGCACATGTTGTCTCTAAAAATCTTCAAGTAGAATAACATAAAGATTCCATAGTCTTTATTTTCTTGAGTATTCTGTATTATTGATTTTGTTTTTTGTGGATTTTAGTGTTCCTTTCTAAACCTTTGTAAACACAACCAATGAAAAACACAACAAAATTGATTTTATTTACTTCCTCTGCAGTCATACCTTAGTGCTTTTTTGCTTTGAAACTCATCAAATTGGATGCCTGATACATCTTGATAAAAAGTTTTATCCCAGCACTCATCTTTGCTGGTGTCCCTAGAAAGCTAGAATGCGTGGATGTTGATTTCTTCATGACTTACTACCCTTTCCCACCAAAACAATCAGACTAATTATTTTTGGTTTATGTCTTACCTCCCAGAGCCAATTAACAATAAATACTGAAGTATCACTGTATTTCCATTGCTATACAATCTCCTTTACTCTTCAAAATTTCTGTATCTCTGCTCTATACATGATATACATAACAAATTGCTCTTGTAGATAAGTAATGTTGGTAAGTCACTCAGTAGTCTGTCTCATTTTAGAGAAAATGTACATTTGTTCAATGACTGAATGATTAAATACTTTATTGTTATGCATACATAAATTTCACTGCCAAAAGCAGATAAATGAGAGGAAGGAGAAGCAAGGAGGTATTTATAGAATCATTATTTGCAATTTCTTTTTATATGGGAATGTAGTTCCTGTTTGTTTTAATTTTAACAGGAAGGCATTTTCAAAGTAACTTATGCTATCATTAGATATGTACAAAATTATGATCATCCTGAAATAAAACTAGAATAATGTAAATCTTACTACTACGTAAGAAAAAAAATTTAATAAGTTATTGAAAAAACAATGACTAGATGGAGTCTTCTGTCATTGTTCAGTTTTCTAAGCTTTCAGAGATGGCTATCATGTCCTGTACAGATTTTTCCTGGAACATTCATTCTACTGAAGTATTAATTTAAAGAACTGAAAATCTCTTGAGTTTTAAAGTTCAATCATATCCATGTCAACATGCATTTAATTTATTATAATATAGCAAGATTGGTTCAAAACTAATTGGACAAAAAGACACATTTATATAGCTGAAAGAAAGAATTCTAAAGTAAGGTTGCCCAATTATATGCAGTATCAATTACTGTCAGACATAATTTTCATCTATTCTGAACAAACTCATGAAATACCATTTTTGTTTTTCCAAAATACCTTTGTTGTTCCATAAAACATCCAAATCAATAGTCAATAGCAAGTCTAACAAGGCACATACTCTAGCAGTCTATTAATCCTTTGGTGGACCTACTAGTCAATTTCCAGCACATATGTGGAAGACGACATGATCATCCCTTCCACTCATAACCAATGATTTTTTTATGTATTAAGATAGATAAACACAACTACAAAGACACTCAGCCACCTTATATTTGACAAAGTGGCTGAACATGTTCACTGGAAAGATAGCCTCTTTAATAAATGGTGTTGGAAAAATTGGCTCTCCACATGCAGAAGACAGAAACTAGACCCATGGCTATCACCATGCACTAAACTAAAGTCAAACTGGATCAAAGATATAAACATTAAAACAAAAACACTAAATCTACTGGAAGACAAGGTAGGTAGAAATCTTGGAGACATAGGGGTAGGCAGAGAATTCATGAACAAAAAGCAAGCCACATGGGAAATACTTTGAAGAATCAAAAACTGGGATCTCATATTATTAAAAAGTTTCTGTACTTCAAAAGAAATCACCAACAAAGTAAAAAGAAAACTCACAGATGAGAAAGAATTTCAGCCAGTAATCCCGCAGACAAAGGATTTATATCCTGAACATATAAAGAATTCAAAAACATCAAGCCCCACAAATTCAAAGACCCTCTCCTCTGAGATGAACACGTGTTTCTCAGATGAACATATACAAATGGCAAATAAATACATGAAGAAATGTTCACCATCACTGGTCATTTGAGAAATGCAAATTAAAACAGCACTGAAATTTCATCTCACTCCAGAAAGAATGGCTACAATCAAGAAATCAACTGATAACAAATGTTGGTGAGGCTGCGGGGAAAAAGGAACACTGCTCCACTGCTGGTGGTAGTGCAGACTGGTGCAGCCACTATGGAAATCAGTATGGAGAATTCTCATTCAACCCAGCTATTCCCCTCCTGGGTATTTTCCCAGAAAAACTAAAAATTCATATCACAGTGATATATGTGCACCCATGTTTATAGCAGCACAATTTGTTATAGTTATATCTTGGAAACAAACAAGATGCCTATCAATCGCAGAGTGGCTGAAAAAGATGTGGTATTTTTATACAATGGAATATTACTTAGATATAAAAAAGATGATCTTGAGGCCTTTGTAGGTAAATGCAGACAACTTGAGACTATCCTTATAAGTTCAATAAATCAGACTCATATTTGTAAATATCACATTGTCTCGCTAGTGTAAAAAAGAATGAAAATGGAAGGAGTAATAAGATCCAAAATGTATAATAGATATTGTAAAAATGAAAGGGAAGGAAAGTGCTCTAAATGATATAACTGTATGTATGTTCAAATGTGTAAGATAGATAACCATACTACTAAGTTTTTGTTGGTTTATCAAACAGAATGGTTTATACTGTCATTGTTTGATTGCCCACTTCTTTTTCTTTGATTTTGTAACTTGAACAATTATTTCTAAGATGACAATATGCAACGTATCAATCTTGATTTCTTAGTTTTTTTTGAAATTCTATAATATTTACACCTTTTTTGTGTTTTGCTTTTTTCCTCTAAATAAAAAAATAAAATAAATAAAATTAAATACACATTTCCTCTCCTGTACTAATATCACATTGAATTTACCAAATATGTTGGCATGTTATGCAAATCACTGTTGCCCCTTTGAAGCATATTTACCTGATTCCTGACCTGATCTCTTGTCATTCATCAGACTGGTGACAAACTCCTTCTTCAGGAAGAGCTGAGCACGTGGCTCACAGACTTCTCACCTAATTTTGTATCATGTAGGTAACTAGAGGCCTCCAGTTTTAAACTAATTAAACTGTTTCCCTCTCAGTTGCATAGGATGCTATAAGAACCTCCCAATTCTTTTACTCTTCTTACTCAAAAATACGCATTTTTATTATTACTCAGAAAATTTTTACCCCTGAAATTAATCTTCCAATTTCCTGAAAATAAATGTTTTCACTTCCAAATACCTTGCAGATCTCTTCTCAGTATGCTGTCGATGATCCCAGGAAAATCTTTACTGCGTTGACTCATCATTGCTCTTTATCCATTTTGTTTCTTGCCTTCTTTGTAGTCTATGAGCTTAGAATCCATTCCTCTAGCTAAAATCATCATGTAGAAAATAACACAAACCATTGTGCTATGCTATTTGTTTTACACGTTCGTGGAAGAAGATCATATTGAACAATATGATCTATTATTGTGTACATTTCAGGCAAGCTACTGGTGAAATCACACATTATTACAGATTGGTACTACCACATGTTATGGTTGTCAAATGCAGTTGGACGCCAAAAGCAAACCAAAAACACTTACAGTCCTACTAACATTTTTCACTGGTCACGTTTTTGCTCTTTAAAGTCTACTAGTTTTACTCTACTCAAAAGTGTAGCTTTTTCCTCATATGCCTATCTGCTCAACTTTTCTTTAATAGTTGTAAATGATGATACTTAATATACGACAAAGAAAAGTGGAAGTCATCAGCCAGGATATCACTAAATTCTTACCACCGAAGCCTTATTTGCATTTGCCTACCTCAATCTATTCTTTCACTCTTTTAGGTTATTAACAAAGTGACACACCAGCTGCTACATCAGGTCAGTTGTTAACCAGAGATTTGAATCCCACTAACATCTAAAATTGATGTTCTTGGGTATAGTCTCTCTCTCATAAGTCCTCTTCTTGCTCTGCTGACTAACTTAAACTAATTTATCAATTCAATTTAGGAAATATTCTTAACTCTTATAGGCTAGCATTTTCTAGTATCTGTTTGCTGAGCCACCCTGCAGCATGATACTGTTTTCTAAAAGTTTGACGTTTCCTCCCTTCACCATCTTCGCGTGACTTAGTCCCATTTGACCCATGATTGTAATAGAGTTGGGAAATTTATGAAAATGAAATAAAAAAATGGATATATTTGAAATTTGAATAAAAGAAATGAATAGGAGAAATAGGAAAGATGGAATGACACTGTGAGCTCCTGAATGCTTGAGATTACTACTGTCATAGAAAAAAGAAAAATACATTTTACCTGTACAAATTCCACATATGCTTCCCTATTTGCCTTCCCTGTTTAGTAGGAAATTCAGATATGGGCCTCAGAGATCTAATTTCTAGTGTCATTTTTCTATGTATTCATTTGAATTGTTTTTGTTTATACTGACAAAGGACCAAACCCACTGTTTTATACCATACCAAGAAAGACCATTTGTGCTTTGTGTCATTTTTTCCAAAGAAAATACTTTTGCTATGTTGTAATATATATATATATATATATATATATATATATATACTCACCAAACATCAAAATTCTCAAGAAACCAAAATTTCTATAATCATCATTATATGTAACAAAGTAAAATATATTGTATCCAGTAATGCATAACTTGTCCATAGGATCATGTGTAGGTCTACAAGTAGAACTAGAAAGCATTTCCCTAGCGTTCAATAATTTTCAATTTTCTTTTGTTTCTCCAACTCCCATGCCACATTCTCTTGCACGCTACTTGACTGCAAGAATTCTCACATAGAATATAATCCACAAGTGTTACCTTTTCTGGAAAGGACCTTAAAATTCTTCTTCTCTTGTATCATTTTTTACTGAAGAGAAAATTGAAACAGGGTGGATATGTGACTAACAAATTTAAAGCAGTTAGTTTTTGGCAAAGAAAGTGCTGGCACATACCTTTCCTTCTCTTAGTGGTTGGCATTACTTGCATCATTTACACAAATTATTGTGGCACTTGTAATGAATAAACAGTCACGTATACTTAAAGTCTCAATGTTCCATCTCCCTTTTCCTGACTGTGTTACTTTGGTAAATTTCCAAGGAATGAAACTAAATTTTCACTGTCTTACAGATAGACTAATGCTAATTTGAAAAAATTTACTTGTATCTTATTTTCTGATGACAAATTGAATGCCACTTGTTATGACTCTTCCTAGATTAAAAGAGGTCGCTAGAAATTTTGATGTTGTTTCAAAAGGCCAATGTATCAATGACATTTTTAGAAGTAACAACTATTACAGATGGTGGTGATCTGAAATAATTTTATTATTTAGTATCCATAGATCAGTGTCTGCTTTTTGTAGGGAACTATGTGTTTATTTATGAAAATAAAGCCTATTTTTTAAATAAGGAAAAATCTATTTGTCTAAATATTTATACTTTTTGATATAAACTTGAATTTGTCATATTGTAATTGCTATATGTTACTTTAGAGTGTCATAGATACGTAGGTTGAATAATGTGAGAAAAATACATTTCTAACTCCTGGTAAATTTAAGATATTCAGATTATGGATAGTTCCTAATTCATGGCTATGTTTTCACCAACTATTTGCATAATAAATTAAAATATTTTCCTGAGAATAAAACACAGATACTATTTTCAAAGATGTGTAAACTTCCAAGTCTCTGAATTGTTTCATAATGTTCTGTGGTTGATTGAAAGATGAAAGATTCACAATATCTTTGTGAATGTATCTCTGGCTCTTTATTTTGTAGTAAAGATAAAGTAACTTACTTTTATACAATGTATTTGTTGCTCATTTGTAAGTAGGCAAAGATCTCCACTTAATGTTAAGATAAATACAATTGGCAGTGCCTTCATGTATGAACCCATTCCATATTTATGACCCAAGTACACAGTAAGGACTTAATTTAATGGATTCTATTTAGGTGACACCAATGGTGAGAATTCTAAAGAATTCAAATGATTAAAACACAGAATTAAGTATTTGAATGTAAGATCTTTGCATCTTAACTAATACTTCAAAGTACAATCTGCCATTAAGTCTAAAAACAAATCACATTCATCGATCATGAAATGAGTAGCCTGAAATAAACTGATCATTGCTTAAGTTCTGAAACTAGTATAGAAACTGCAGTCAACATTTTTTGACAAAGTGTTGTGTTTAAAAGCAAAAGCAAAAACAAAAACATTGGACTCTGAAATGAGTTATCGCTCTGAATTAAATATAGACAAAATTAGCAAAGCAGATGACATATGCATAGGGAAAATGTACCATTCTTGTGAAGAAACTAGGTAAGCCACTGGAATATTTTTAAATGAGTAACACAACTTAACACTAGGCCCATTTAATTTTGCGTATCATTTGTATTTTTGTACTGCTTTATTATCTGTGTTTGTGTGGTTGTATTTTTACATAACTTCCAAAGCAACTGCTCTGTCAATATACTTAACATTTATCAGGGACCTGACCTAGATCCCCAATCTCCCAAATAAGTTTATGGTGAAAGCTTAAATAAATGAGATAAGTGGTATGATTCAAGGGTTCCTGGAGGCTCAAAACTCTCTGCAGAGTTCAGAGTCTCTAGTTACTAAGACAGGGGATTTCTCTGGATTGCTTGTATTTATTTATGGGGTTAGAACAGAAAGCACAGGAAATTGAACAGACCTTGGGAGTGGTTCAAGGACTTTTCTAAGTAACAAATTATGTTAACAAGGAGAAGTATCTTAGGAGCTCTCCATGTTGCATTTCAATACAGGAGTAAAATGTCTGTTGCCCCAGTCTTTATTTAATTAATTGGAGTTGGAGCCAGGTGTCCTCAGTCATTATCTTATCTTTCCCCATTCATGTGGAAGCCCTGCATGTGTGTTAAATTTCCTGTTTCAATAGCTCCCAACTTTTGACTCCCTTTTGTTAAGTTATTGCATGGAATGGGTGGTCAGTGGAAGCTTGGAAAAGCTGTGTTAGGAGAACTATCACAATTTAAACCCTGAACAGTGTTTCAATTTATACCAATAATCAGTTACTAGTGTAGCCAGCAATTGTCATAAAGTGTTAGTGATTTGATCTTCTTCTACAGCTAACATTTTACTATGGCATTGTATTATTACTCTTGAGTTACAGTTTTCTACAGGAGGTTCAAGACAAAGTTAAGATGAGATTAAATACAATCAGTTTCTTGCCATCTATCAAGGTCAGTTATGTCTCCTCAGGAATTGCCTTGGAACCATACATAGCACCTCTTGGCTCTACAGTCAGTGTCAACCATCAAGATGAGTTGCAGCCATTGCTTGACCAAGTTGCTTTCCATGAAAAGGATTTTTTTCCTGGTGACTCTCCTTAGGCACACCATACATCAAAGATCATTTTCCTCTGTGGTATCATAATCTTCTTGATCAGAAAGAAGACCAGGGACTCATCGCATTTCTATGGATGATGCAAGAAGAGGTTCTTTTATGTCCCAGGTTCTTATTGATCTTAAAGGGCTGGGGCCAAAATATTGGTTATCCTCTTGTCCCATCTGTCTCTCTAATTTTTGGCTCCAAAGCTCAGCTGCTGAACAACCAGAAGAAAAGACTGCTAAGATTATCAGAGGCAGTGAGCTTACCATTAGTATTTTAGCTAAATATGAAACACATTACATTACATGAACCTTATTTTACATTATCCATGGATATTTTAACATTTGAATACCTAGAGTATTAACAGTTACTTATTTTACACAGAAAATCAGAAATCAAAAATATATACCACATTATAGCATGACAATTATGATATTTTTGTAACAATCCAAATTTTCCTTATGACATTTCCCCTTTTAATAAATGATCACTGTCTAAAACATAAGAAGTTTTACCTAGCTCATCAACCTTCAGTAGGCTATATATCTCATATGTTTTGATTACAGGTAGAGTTCTGAATCTGAATATTCTGCCATATAAACAATCGGTTTTACATTTTTGAAGACCTGTACATCTGGAGGCATGAATACATGAATATACCATGAGATTAATAACAATCTATCATAGTCATATGAAAGCATTCTTTGGGTATTTTAAGTCAAAAACCTTATTATATTATTTCTTTTGATGGTGACCAATGTAAACACATTACAATCATGTTTTATAAACTTTAGTTGGCATGTCACCCATAAGGCTGTAGAGACCTTTGGGGCCTCTAGTCAATATTTAAGAACTGATTAAAAATATTACCAGGCAGCTACTTTCTTATTTATCAATTGGAGTCCGTCCTGGATTTTACTTACTCATCTTAATAAAATATATATTATTTTATTTTAAATTAATTTTTTATTTATTTTTATTTTTATTTTTATTTTTTGATGACTGATGAAAAACCCAATCATAACAGGCAATCCATTAATTTTTTAAACAATAAGACTCTCCAGTCCATAATAAATAACAATATATATTACATTTATATATCCAGGCGTTGTGTCATTTGGATAAGTTGGCAACCCAGGTAGAAGCATGCTTTATAAATCAATAACTCAAACAAACCTTTGATCAAATAATCCAAAAATGCAAAAGAAAAAGGGAGAAAGAAAAAAATCGTTGAGCTCAAAATAAAAGGAACAGCTGTTTACAGAGCAGACAAATGGGTAAACATGGATAGATGCTCTGACAGAGGATCTGTACAGATTCAAACACAGAAACAGGCACACAGTTTGTTGGGGTCTGTAAGAGCTCTAAATTCCCAGGGAGCTACTTCTTATAGCCCTTTGTTGAACTAGTTAACTTCTTACACCCTGTGTTTTCAGTGTTGGAACACCTGTTTACCTCCAGCATGAGGCCCTTAGGGCATTTTCCAGACTCTTCCTGCCACTTAGACACTTGTGCTTTCAGCTCCACGTGTGTGAACCATCACTAGCTCATTTGACTCTCAACAACTGCTTATAGAAAGACTGGACAAACAGACAACAGATACACAGACAGACTAACCAACATTCTACAAATCAGAGTGCACTCAAATATATTTCTAGGCAAATTGAATTACAATGGTTTTATTTTTACTGATTTAGAATTTATAACCATAAATTGACTAGTTAGATTTGTTAGAGGTCAATTAGCAGAGACCTCGTATAAAAGAATTTAGTAAAAACACAATCTTATCCATAATTAACATATATTTTTATATTTTATCTTAAGAAATCTAGTAGCTTGCCCATCCCTTTCTTTCGTTAAACTTTCAGTTTGGTTATCCTTATATACTCATCACCTGTTCAGACTGTGGTTTTGTTTTTGGTAACCATCCCCTGGGCATTCTGGGTCAGTTAAGGTTGGTTTTAGCATTATCCTTTTCGGTCAGTTTGTAGTTTCTGAGGCATCATTGTCATAGGACTGTCTGCTTCTGGAGAGGTGGAATCAACTCCTGCTCTGGGTTTGGATCTGTGATACAGCCAGTCAGTACTCTCTGTCACCTAGACAGTCCATTAAGTATTCTCTGGAAAAACACAAGCACACCTTTAAACCCACAGTAACCCTGGACTGGGTGCTTTTATTGCCCAGCATGAAGATCTTTCAACAGACTCTTTTAGCTTTTATTTGATTGCATTATCTTTCTGCTGCAGTAGCTACATCTTTATTAGAATTTTAGAATTTTTAAGTAGTAAATACTGCCAAGGGAAATCTATTATGAGGTAAACTCTCCCTTTTGTTTTTTGAAATTTAAATTGTGAGCAGCTTTAATTATTTTCAGACCTGAATATGATAAGGAATTTTTATGGTATGGTATAGAGAAAAAAACCCTGCATTTTGTATTTAGGCACCTTGTGCTCTCTCTGGCCGTTGCTACACACAGGTTATGCTCTTGCTCTGGCCTGGAGGCCACCTTGTTGTTGGGGATTCAATTGCTGTTGCAGTGTTAACTTTTGATGCATAAAGGAAGTGAACATGTGATGTGAAAAATCAGGGTGGATCGGGTGGGCCAGATCCATGTTCCACCTCTCCAGAACCTCATTCTGCCTTTCTGGCCCCAGGCCCAATGTTGCAGCATTGCTGGTGGTAGGCCAGCCCTAGAAAAGTGACGCAGGCCTTGGTGGAGTTTGCTCCTCAGCATATGGGAGGCAGGGCTCCAAACTTTAACTCAGAGACACAGGCCCCACCTTGCTAGGCCAGGCTGGGCCAGGCCCAGGGAAAGTTCTCTGTGCCTTGTGCCATTTATATGTAGTTTTACAGGCAAAATTATGAAATGGTTTTAGACCCCAATGGCTGGAAATCGAATCTTGGGATATCTCTCACGCACTGAAGGACATTTCCCCACACCCTTGTGACTACCATTCTAAATTGATCATAAATTGGTAACTCAAATGCAAGTCAACTGCAAGTGGCAGCAAAGGCACTCTTTGTATCCCTCTAGGTTAAATCAATTTAGCACTTTTACTCCAGTGAGAAACATTACTCACAGCTGTAGAGCTGCAGTTGTCACATCCAGAGGCCATGCGTTGGGCAATAACTGAAGCATTTGTTCCTGTATCTAGAAACCCTTTAAATGCTTTGTTTTTAATTATCAATTTTATCTCGGGATGGCCCGGCTTAATCTGTTGAACCCAGTAAGTATCAGAAGATCCAAAATCCTTAGATATACTTTCTTTAATATATTTTTCAACTTTGTCAAGGGAAGAATAACCAACTAAGCAATGCAAGCATCTAGGGACATTTGAACAGTGTTTTAAGTAGGTTGAATTGTAACCTTGATTTTCCCTGCAGCTAAAACAAACAACATTGTTCTTTACCTGCCTCATCTGGTCAGGACTCCAGGCTCAGTGAAGCTCTCTGTTTCCCTCCCCTGCTTGGGACTTGATTTTAAAATATTGCTCCAAGTCAGTTTCCTTGTGGCTATTCCAACAAGCCCACAATCATCAAGACTCGTCTTAATCAAAATCCACAAAAGAAGAGTAATACTGGAATCAGGCATACAACAAAAATGTTCTATATGCATTTGTGATTCTTTAGAATGTATTTGTCCCATGCCTAACAACTGGTAAAATCGATAACATTTTTTCCCTCTTTGGTTTCTTGTAAGCCAATATTCTCTTTGAATTCTCTTAAGCCTGTTTGTGTCTTTGGCTTCTCTCAAGCCTGTCTTTCACTACCTATTCACTTCTCTCCCCTGTTGCACACAAATGAGAAGTGTCTCCTCCTCTTCTTACCCTGGTCTGTGTCTGAATTTGACACTATTGGCTGTGAGCTCTTGTAACAGACTCAAAACTGAAGGAATCAGATTCCAAGTTGAGAATTTCTCAGGGGAAATAATTTTTCCTGTGCTTTGTGCCTTTTAAAGATTCTTTTCAACTCTCCCAATTATCAGTTTCTATAGTGCCTGTCTGAGGACACTATAGATTATATTTGGTTACCTCTTTCAGCATTTTTGCTAGGTCTTTCTTTGGCACATAAACCCTTGAGCATTTAAGCAGGTCTTGGAGTGGCCATAAATACCTTTGCTCCTTGGTTGAAGTCCTTTGCCCTGTTTTTCTCCCAAATAAAATGGCTTGTTCACAGCAGGAAGACTTGACCTTACACTTCCCTCTCTTCTCTTGGTATTCTTGATGAAGTGTTTCATCCTGTGAAGACCCCCTCCATATCCAGATTTTGGATATCCAGGCTTTCCACTCTACACGGACTTACTTGTTCAGGCTAACATTCCTAGTCCAAGGATTTCTGGTCCCTGTTTCAGGCACCAGTTATCAGGAATTTGGATCCTCAATCTCCCAAACAAGTGTATGGTGAAGGCTTCAATAAATGAGACAAGTGGTATAATTTTAGGGTTACAGGAGGATCAAAGTCCTCTGCAGAGTTTGGAGACTCTGGTGGCTAAGAAGGGGCTGTCTCTGGATTACACATTTATTTAGGGAGTTATAGTGGAAAGCACAGGAAATTGAGCGGACCATGGGAGTGCTTCAGGAACTTTTCTAAGTAACAAATTAGGTTAACAAGGAGAAGTATCTTAGGAGAAGGTCTACAGGGGTGAAATGCCTGCAGCTACAGTCTTTATTTAGTTAACTGGAGTTGGAGCCAGGTGTCCTCAGCTGTTATCTTATCTCCCCCCACCAACACCCAGTAGCCCTTCATGTATACTCAGTTTTCAGTATCAATGGCTCCCAACAAGCATTCAATTAAAGCAAGGATAATACTTCATTGAAAGAAAAATTGTTGAATTTCAATTATGTGTTTAATTATAGCATAAATTCTGAATTGAATACATTTTAAAGAGATATATTTACCTGTCATAAACTAATTATGACCAATATATGCAATTTAGGATCTAAGAAAGGTTAATTTAAAGATGAAAATGTAATAAAGAATCTTTTCACTTTCTTTACTCAAATATGAGCTAATTACTCTAAATAATATCAATATTTTGAAATAATTTCTAAAGTATTGACAGAGGAAAAACTATGTTTATGCTTATTAATCTCTACTATTTCTACTTATCAATTGTAATTATTAATTTAGAGAAATTTTAGACAACTATCTGACACAATGTATCAGAAACAATTTGGGATGATTTCTAGATCTACCATTATTTCCAGATATTGGTAAGGGTACCTACAAGTTGAACAGTAGTTGTGGGAAGAATTACCTATGTAACTTTATTCTTTCAAATGTGATCACAAACCCTGGGATTCAGCTGTTGCACCTTTAACACTGAAATCCAGAACACTGAAATACATTTTATGAATGAGGGAGAGATATGTGTGCCCACCATCTCTAGCTCTTCATTTATTGAATCTTGATAGATTTGGGATTGCTACTGAATCTTTGCTCTAGGTACTTTTTGGATGTATTACTATAATACATTGGAAATTATCATTGTCACATTTATATGTGTTTTGGGACAAATTTGTACTGAGTGATAACTGCATGTCAGTTCTTTGTTAAATCCTAGAGAACCAAACACTGCCAGAAGAGATCATAACCAAAATTAATTTGGATAAAACTTACTAGAAATATTTCTCATAGATATGAAAGATTTATTTCAATAACTACTGAATTATCTATTGTGAAATACTAAAAGGCTGTGAAAACATTGTCTCCTTCCCTGCAGTGAGCAAGGAATTCTTCCCTGCAGAATAACACATGCCACAAAAACCTAGTGGACAAATGAGTTGCCTGTCTAATAAGAGAAGGAGGGTTCGTCACCATGAGAAGTGGTAGGCTGTCCACATATTTTGGGATGGGAAACATGATGTCATACTGTGAATTTACATCTTCACTTCATCTTTGTCAAAAACTATCTGCAGCTTATCAAATATTTCAAGTGCTCTACTATGTTCTTTAATATTTTCATGACATATTTGATGTGCAGCACAGAAACTTACCCTCACATTCATGTTATTTTCCCCACTTACAGCTATTTATTGAAGGGCTTCATGGGTTTGGCCTGGGATGTGGTGGGACTGAGATGGCTTTTATGTGAGGTGCTGTCTATAAAATATAAAGGATTTGATGGCTGACACTGTAATCTATAAAAAGAAGAAAAGGCTAAGGTTGAAAAAAATATGTACAAACAAAAACAATTCCACAAAAAAATTGCTAAAAGCCTAAAGATTACTTTTCTGTTTTCAAGCTAACAAAAACAAAACCCACAAAATCCTAATATCAAGTTGGGGTATTATGAAATTAAATTGACATTCTTCCTAATTTTCTATAAACACAACAGTTTGCCATAATCTCATAAAGGGTAGAAATATTCTAATGTGTAACAGCATAGAAGGATAACCACTTATGACACTGCCTTATCACCTGTAGAAAAGAAAGTGCCTTCATCTTAGAATGGTTAAATTTAAATGTCACATATATAAAGTTCAAAGGAAAATATGAATACAGAAGCAAGGTAATTCATGGGCTTTAGAAAGACATATTAAGCTTTTCCAAAAGTAACAAGAGACTGTCACATTAATTCATATCTGTTGGGCATTCAACAGATGAGAGAAAACAAGGAAATTTGCAAAGCCTTAGCTGGAGCACTGCCAGGTTATCACACTACTCTGCCTTGTCCTTTCCTAGCTTTAAGACTTGGGGCAAAATTCCTAGGGTTCTTTGCTCTGTGTATTTACAATGAGGGCTCAGATTAATTAAGGTTGAAAATTCAGATTCCTGTAAAATTCCATATAATTTTACTTACTGTTTTCCTAAAGCAGAAATACCTTTTTGATACATACTTTATTCTTTTTTTTATCAGTACCAGGGATCGAAACAACGACCTCATGTTTTCAAGGCAAGCACCGATGCCACTGAGCTAAATCCCCTGCCCTGATATATACTTTATAGGCCTATTTTTCACCCTCAATTAACTCTACTTTTGAAATGGTGGTTTTCTAACCTTACAAATACCACTGCAAGAATACGTACTTCATTGTGTTTTCAATGGTGTGTGTGTCTTTCTATAAAATGTTAAGTGATGTAGGGAATCTGTCAGTCCAAGTTTCAGAAACAATATTTTTAAATTTCTATTTTTGTTCCAGTGGCAATTATTTTAATAACTCTAGCATTGGTCCTGATGTTTTTACTTAATCAACTCTATGTATTGTTTTACCATGAGACGGATCGGGAACCACCAAATTTTGTTAAAACATTTTAATTAAAAAGCATTATAATCCAGATGTTCTTACACATTTAATTGACAGAGTTGAGAAAGTGTTTGCTGACCTTTGCTATAAAAGACAGAATGAAGATTTGTCACATTTCTAAAATATCCTGCCTTTTCTTTCTCTACTGTTTATAGCTAACTTAATTGAATTAGTAATGTGTTCTGCTCTCCTGTCAATTAACTTTGGAATTCAAAACATACTTAAATGCTTTTTATAATTTTACTTAAATTTCGATGGCTTAAATTTCTTGTATGAAAACAGGAATATCTGCATCCTCACAGTTGGTGCAATGCCTCTTGTCTCCTATTTGTCTTTTTCATATGGATTCTGCCATGTTGTGTGTTGTGTGGGTCAGAACCATTCCCCCAACTTGCCTGTCACTAAGCTCCTTATTCAAAATGGGGGAGAAACGGGCAGCCTCACGAGGGACCCTGCCTACACCTCCTCTACAGGCATTGCACAAGTGCTCACATCTTTCTGACCCTTCCAGTTAGGAGTGTCTTTTAAGTAATTTCTGGTCAAAAGACTAACTAGAAACAATGCTCATAACATCTAACTTGGCCCTAGACTCCAGGCTTGCATTTTGTCCATGTGCTAGGTGAATACAGAAGATTTTGAGGACTTGGGAGACAGAGAGATTAAAGATCAAAATTCTGTGACTAAGGCTTTCAACCAGTATTATGTCATGACAAGAAGAAAAATTTCTCATTTAATATGTAAGCAACTCATATCCGTCTTCAGCATCCATACAGAATGAAACTTAATCTGTCCTAATCAGTACAAAAATCCTTGCTCTTTTGAATTTTATTTCTTGTTTAAAGTTTCTTTGGTCCTGGTATTTATACTGTGCTTTAATAAAATATATAAAAATCTTAACACATTTTAACTATTTTTAAAACCTTAAACCATATATCTTACTAGTGTAATGCATTTTAGCACAAATATTTTAATATTTCAGTGACATCCTTAGGATTACACAATTTATTTATTTATTTATTTATTGCTGTTTGAATTACACAGTCTCACTTTATAAATCAGGCTGCTCTTAAAATCACCCTGTAGTCCACGCTAGACTCAAACTCACAGCAATCCTCCCACTTCAGCCTCCTGAAGGAGGATTAAACATTTAAGTAACATTATTCTTTTGAAACTGGAAAAAAGACTATGCCCATTTGCTGCAGAAATTTGAATATTTCCTATGCTGAAGCTGTTCTCTTGTCAGTTATTCAGATTTTCCCTTAGTGGAAGGATCATTGCTCAAATTCCAACAGCTTGTTCCTGTGTGTATGCGTGAGTTTGCGTATGTGTATGCGTGTCTGAAAAAGGAAGTGTTTTCCTTGTTTCCTTAACTGGTATTTATCCCCTTTCATCCACAGATTTTAGGCCTACCTTCAGTGGAACTATGATTGGACACCTTACTACCTATATTCTGACTTTTACAAATGCAAATCGCAGGTTTCTGCTGCTCTTCTTCTCCTGTAAATGCTCCTGAGAAGAAACTGTGTTCACTTCCTGAGCTTCGGAGCTGTGTTTCTTTTGTTAAACCACAATTTATCATGTTCTTATTAGGTCTTTGATGTGCACAAGAGGATTTACTTTGTATGCATTTCCAATTTAAATTTTTTTAGCAGGATCCTAAGTGTGAATCAACTATTCATCAGCTGCCAGAACCATTTCACCTCTGGAAATACCCTCTTTAGTTTCTTCCTTTTCTGGACCTGTCATTCATCAGCCACTAGAACCTCAATCTTAATAGTATATGGAACTGATATTCTGAAACTATTTTTCATTTCAGTCTGCCATGTCCTGTTAACTGGATAATTTGTCATTGTAATTTTTTTTCTATTTAAAAAGCTGATCACTTAACTCTCAAGTAAATGTGATTTTAAAAAGTTTTCCTGACCTTTTGTCAAGAAACTTTAGTATTATTTATGGTTGTGTTATTTCACAAATTTCTCTGGCTCATTTGTAATTTTTGCTAGCATTCAATCTTGTATCAACTTTCTGTTTTTCTAAAGTTACATGTGCATCTCATTTATCTTGTTTGTTTCTAACATTTTGCTCTACTCATTCAGATTTCTTGCAATAACTTGATGCACTTTACATATTTAAGAACATCAGGTTGAGAAACAAATCTAGGACCTCTGTGCTTGACTCTGTGGTAGATAGGATTTGATGTAGCGTACTTGGAAAAAGAGACCATGGACTGACACAATGAGGGGTGTGTCCCGTAGGTGAAACACCAACCTTTCATCTGCTGTGTGTAGTGATTTACTAATTCTTGTTTAGTATTGACCATTGAGATATCATGAAGGACCCAGAACAGGAGTAGATGGAATTAACTTCCCTAAAAAGCACTAGAAAGTTTCAGACAGTTTTGAAAGAAATTAGAAATGTCAAAGAAAGCTTGTGATGAAAGACCCATAGCATAGAAACATACTAGAGCTTTTGGTGCTTGACAAGACAAAATTGATAGAGAAACATGTAATCTTAGTGATGGATTTTCCAAAATTGTAGCCTATTTTTTACACGACTTTGCCTTTCCTATGATAGCTTTTCCTCCCTGATCAAAACAGAAAGAATATAATCTGATAAATCACTATATTTTAGGTTAGATTAATCTAATTGTTAAAATTTTTCTTCCCAGTAAAGAGACTGTGCCAGTTTCTCATATAAATGAATTCTGCCATGTATTATGCCTGTATAGAAAACATTTTGTCATGTAGCCTGTAATCATCAGCATATATTAATAATAGATGATTCAGTGATAAGCAAAAGTGATAGTTTGCATTTGTTTTGTTGGAGACTAAAGTATGTTGGCAAATACATAGGCAAAGTAACAAAGCTTTAGGCATAATGATTAGTACATCAAAAAGAATCTATTTGCTTTCAAGATGTTTACAATAACAGAAAAGCAAGGCACATGTGACAATCAATCATCCTGTCCCATGTAAATAAATTACCTATCATAGTATAGTGCATACCTTAGTGCTTTAATAAATATTTGCCAAATATTTCTGTCACATAATCATTAATAATCTAAGCTTATCTAAACTGTGATAGAATATCTTTTCAGCAAACCTAAGGTGGCATAATTCTTCATCTTAGATATGATCAAAGTTCAGAGTTTTTCTTTCTTTTTTATATAAAAATCGGATTTCTTTTGTATTTAAAGTTAAAATTTAGTTCTAAAACTTGTGTTTGAGAACTAACTTGTGTTTTTATTAATACATTTTGGCAGTATGTAATGATGAAATTCATTTTGGAGAGTTGTCCACATATAAAACACATTTTAATGCTCTTTTCATATCTTTCTCCCCTCCCTCCATCTCTTATCTTTTTCTCATGTACAAAAGACCTATCTCCTTGTATTGTATGATCTGTCTTTTACTTTGGGCTTTAATTACCTTGGTTTTGACTTTTCTTTATGCTATATAACTACAGTGTACAATAGATGGCAAATGAAAATAAGATTATTTCATGGAAACAATACACATAATCTTATAAATATAGCTTGGATATTGAATTTAGGCAATTCTGTCACTGAAAGAAAAGATAATTCAGTACGGTTTACAACTTGTTATTTACACACACTCTTAGTCAACACGTGAGTTTATTTGAGAAGCTTTGCTAATATTTTTTTCTTTTGTATTAGGCACTATGATTCATTGTGTCTTCACAATAAACATTTTAGAATCAGTAAATTTAATAATGATGGACAAGTTTTGTTCAAAGTATTTAAAAAAGAGAATCAAATAAAAAATGGAAATAAACTTTTTCAAATGGAAATAGGATTGAGTTGGAGGGATGGAAAGGAAAAGGGACAGAAAAAGACATAAGATATGCTCTGTACATGTACAGACTGCCCATGATATTTGCTTTGTTTCATTTTATTCTCTTTAAAATAAAATTTTAGAAATCCATGGTAAATGTAATCATTGCATTCTGCAAAGAGGTACTAGTACAAATACAGTAATAAAAAGACTCAAAATAAGGTCAGACTTACCCTTGCATTCAAGATAGAATAAAAGTGATCATACTTAACTTTCTGGTTGGAAAAAAAAAAGCAGAAGACACAAAATAAAATTTTTTTTAAAAAGATTTTTTTTTTTTTTTTTTTTTTTTTTTTTGCTACCCGGGATCGAACTCATGACCTCACACTTGCCAGGGAGGCTCTTTTGCCACTGAGCTAAATCCCTAACCAACAATGATTTTTCAAACACTTGAACCTCAGGTAAAATAGGACAGTAATCTCTAAGAGATGGAAAGAAAAATGAGCACTAAAATCACAAAAGTTTCCAGGTTATCATGCAAGAAGGGGTAATATATGTGAATATCAACAACTCCCTCTGATTTTAGGGTACAGATATGAGAGACTGGGGAGACCATATGGCTACAATTGGCCAGAAGCATTATCTGAGGAGAGACAAAAAGAAAAAAAATAAGGAAGATGAGTAGAAGGTATTTCTTACATATTCAGCAGATTATAAGTAAGTAATGCATACATTTGATGAATCGAGGCTGCAGACAGTGCTGTTCAGGAGAGGTGTCTGCCTTCTTTAGCCAAATACAAAACTCGTATAGATCAAGCGGTGTAGTTCATGGAGGACAGTATTTAGATGAGTCTTGCCTCAACAACATACAATAATTAACCCAAAACTAAGGAAGTTTATGATTTCATCTAATAAATATGAACAGCAAGTTTTTAAAGAACAAATTATTCCAAAAAATGTTAACTACATTCAGGAACAAAAGTGAAAAAAAATATTTGTAAGACTGTAAAATATCCTGCAACTACTTACAAAAATTCACAATGTTTAAAAACCAGTGAAAGATCATCAAGCCTGTAAGAAAGCTAGTTAGAGAAAAAGAGAAAGAAACCTAGCTAAAAAGCATAATGTAAATAAAAATGAGTTGAAATTGGGACACAGTTATATTTACTTAACAAATATATTTAAACAATTATTATTATAAATGTACTAAAAAGTTAAAGAGACATGGAAAATGCTAAAAGGATGCAAAAACAAACTTCTAGAGATAAACACTAATATATCTGAAGTGATATTAATATTAGAGAAGATATGCTGTGAATTTGTCAGCATGGAAAAATTATGCAAAGAAGAAAAAATAAAAAGAATAATTTCTGTAAAATAATTTAAAACTTATCAAAGTTACACGGGATGACTTCAAGTTGTTCAGTATGTATAGAAGTGATATCATCAACAAAGATAAAAATGAAATGGAAAAGAAAGGAAATGTTTGAAAAAATAATCCATAAAATTTTTAGATATGAAAATCGTGAATGGACAGAAGCAAAACAGTAAGTGAATCGCAAACACAAAACATGTGGTTCAACACAAAGAAACTAATTAAAATCCTTTAGTGGATCTTGCAGTAGCAATTATTGCAGTTATTAATAAATGTAAAGAGTAGAAGGAATAGAAAATCATGTAATAATTATATTAATTATTTATAATGGTACATCTATTTATAATGATATACCTTATAGTGTTATAGTTATACATATTGCAATGCATATTATGATATCATTACATGATTTTCTATTTCTTTTTTTTTTTTTTTTTTGGGTACCAGGGATTGAACTCATGACCTTGTGCTTGCCAGGCAGGCGCTTATGCTGCTGAGCTAAATCCCTGGCCCCGATTTGCTATTTCTATTTTGGTTCTTTTATACATTTACTGACTAAAATTCTTCCAAAAAATAAAAAGCCTCCTTTTCCTCCTAATTATTTGTTTATGTTTCTGGTAATATATCTCTCGGGACCCATAGATATTTATATTGTGAGGTGGTACAGCACAATATTGCTGGTGTGTAACTTTTCGCTTAAATCGTTTCAACTGCAGCTACAAAGCATCCTTTCAAATTAACTTTTGAGGTGTCCCATCCTTCCCATACCCTATCCTATTTCTCTTTCTTTTCTTTCTGACATATTTTTATTTTTTAGCACTACATGACTCTCTGTGGACATCTTTTAATCTTCCTACCTAAACTATATTATTAAACAGTGTAAAATAATTCATAAGTGTTCACGCTGAGGACTGGCAGGCCAAGCCAGCATCTCCACATGCACTGGAGCATTTTCCACTCTGACATTTAACTACTCTCATTACCTATGCTGTTTTCATTCATTTGTTCCATCCTGGCGTGAGTAAACTCGCAGCATAGTTGCAGAATTTCTAACCCAAACCCTAAAAAAGAGCACATGTATCCACTAGAGTGCAGAGCAGCAGTTCACTTTAAAACTTAAACTATCTTTTATTTTGCATGCAGCAAAATGTATGCACATTTTACTTTGGCTAATGCATACGTCACCATGAAAACTACACCATGCAGAGATATTTCATCACACGCATTGCCTAGAGAATTTTATAATTGAAATGTTTGCATTTGAAAAGAAAAATGTAAAATTTTGCATAAAAATTTAAAATGGTGAAATTTAGACCTAAATCAAGGGAAATAAATAAAATTAAGGATAATGGCTGAAGTAATAAAATAGAAAAAGAATGAAACATTCAAAATAATTAACTCAAAAGTTAGTCTTCATTGAATTTATGAATACATCCATAAAACTGGCGTGTTAGGAAGAAAAAAGAACAACAAGCAAAATAAGGTATTGCCTTACCTTATTTTATAAATTATAAATAAACAATATTCTGCATATTATATTATAAATATATTGTATTATAAATAAATTATAAATAAATAGTATTCTGCATATTGTTTTCTAATAAATACAGCAGTCCAGAT
Source organism: Dolichotis patagonum (assembly GCA_004027295.1). Taxonomy (NCBI): domain Eukaryota; kingdom Metazoa; phylum Chordata; class Mammalia; order Rodentia; family Caviidae; genus Dolichotis; species Dolichotis patagonum. The sequence continues at coordinate 60,324 of PVJX010003710.1, forward strand.
AAATAGGAAAATTCTTTGAAAGGCAATAATCTTTAAACTCATAAAACAAAACCTAAGCAGGCTTTAACAGTGAATAGGTTTGAATTCTTAATTACAAAGATCCCAATAACAAAATTTCCTGCACCAAATTACCTTAAAGGATCCTGAGCATTTAAGTAAAAAGTAAAATCCATACTAGCCATCTTCATTCAGAAAACTTCATTCAGAAAGACAGAATATTTTTACCTCACTTTTGAAAGCAATACCATCATAATAAAACCAAAGCCAATACAATAAATGTGAGTTAAAGAAAATTAATTCCTTATAAATATAGCTATAAAATTCTTAACAGTATATTACAACACAATGCTAGTGATATATGAAATAGATGACACTTTATTATCATCAAAGGTGCTTTATTCTGAGAATACAAGATGAATTCAACATAAGAAAAATCAATTATTATAGTCATCATAACAATAGTATAGAAGATAAAACTGATTTGTTCAATAGATATAGAAAAATATTTGAAATGCTTTCAGTAAGAACTCTCAAAAAACTAATAATAGAAGAAAATTTCTTCAACTGGATATGCAATATCTATAAAAATATATAGCTAATATTATAATAAATGAAAATACCTAAGGAAATGAACAGTCAAGACTTGCTAAGTTTCTCTCTAAGGTCATAAGCAGACAAGGAATAAAAGAATCAGAATTTAAAAGATAATATAAAATTGTCTTTATTCACAGACAACCATATATGTAAGAAAACTTTCAAGCATTTCCACTATTTTAGTAGGCCTACTAGGTAAATATAGCAATGATACAGAATGCAAGGACATTATGTTTCTTAAAAGTCTGACTGGGAAATCCAGTCCCCAAGCTCATTTCTTCTGTATTACACTCACATGCCCATTATGTGCTTTATTGGTTTCAGAAACTCGCTTTGATCATTGTAGTACATGCTTCGATGAACCACTTAGATCCCATCTTGAGTTTGTGTCTCCTGTACCCAGTTCCTGGAAATCTGGACTGCTGAGAGCTTACAGCTTCATTCTTCCTGGGAAATTGTCATCAGCTATAAAATCAATTGTAGTCAAAGACTCATTCATTTAGTACATAAAGGTTTAGAACCCTCGTCTTCATTCAGGATGATTCTGAAACAGCCCCTCTTTCCCACTCTAGAAGTTTCATAGAATCAGCCACCTCACAGGGTAGCTTTGCTCTGTACTCATCTCCTACCTTGCTCATTCTTTAGTACTTGCAGCTCCTACAAACTCCCCAGCAAGCCCTCTGCTAAAACTTACTCATCTCAGAATCTAATTCAGGGTCAGACTAAAATTAAGACAAATACCCTTGAATATGATAAAAATGCACATGTAGTGCACTCATGGATTTACAATCTACCAGTCAAGGCAGCCTCCAATTACAAAGAGTGAGGTCTCTTTTTGAGCAATGGCAAGGGAGTGAATTTTACAAGGTGAGAACATGGCAATGGAAAAACCAGAAGACTGGTTTACTTCAGTTGGGTTTTTGGTTTTGGTTTTGGTTTTGAGGGGGGATTAAAACCGAGAAGACTTCCTATTGTGCTGACTCAGACAGTTTAAAATCTCTTGTTTTCATTAACATTTATCCATTAGAATTCTACTTATTTCTTTACAGGTTCTGTTTGAATATGAGGCATTTAACATGAGGGAATCCATTTTTTAGTTTGCTATATCCTAACACAATAGCTCAATTCCAAATGATGGGCTATTATAATTTTTAACAAAATAAAGAAAATGTGATATGAACACTACTTATTTTAGTAAAGAAATTGTTAAGGAAACAATATTTATACTACTTGAAAAACTAAGCTCTCAGCACAAAATGACTTGAAAACTTTAATGAATGTGGAAACATAGAGCCTCTCAGTTAATAAATGAAGCATGAGTTCATTCAAGGAAAATACTCTATGGAAATATGCAGAGAAGCAAACCGTGCCCATCCATGTTGGGAAATCTGAGTGTTTAGCACTACTCAAGATTGAAATCCAAGATACAAAGGGAAAGGATGAAGGGATAAATAACCAGATGAGAAGAAAGATTGTGCAGAAATATAAGGAGATTTAATTTTACAGTGCAGATTCAAAGCAGACCATGTGAGATGGACTGACATGAGTAATTGGATATAGCAGACGTTTTATTGTCAATTCCAAGAGATGCTGTAAAGATAAAAAAATTTGAGTAGAGCAGATATATTTAGAATATTACAGTACTCTGTTGGTGCTTCTATATTTTATTAGTGAAAATCAATGGAAATATCATACTTCAGTAATGATTTAAACTGATTTTCACATATATGTTTTATATAATCCTTGCTTTAAAGAGGAAAAATCAAAGCAAAAAATTCATTTACATATTCATTATTTAATTCTTATTAATGTATTCGTCCCATTTTAAAAATTTACGTCTATGATGTTCAGCGACTTCTAATTTCAGTTGTACACACTAACAAAACAAATTGTATATAAATCAAGCCTGTAATTTTTTTTCATTAATTCACTTTGGAAAAAAAGCCTGGCTCGTCCCTCAGAAATGTTGATGTGAGGTAGTATTTTTCACTTTTGTTGTATGACAATGTTGCCAATTTTCCTCAGTCTAATTCCGTTGAATATGGGCCTTGCGCAACAACAGAAAACTTTTTATACATGCACTGAAATTCAGCCAGGAGAGAAAAATCAAAGTTCAAATTCTCCTGTGTGCAGTTCAATACAAATGGAATGTGATAAGGTAGAAAGAGTACAGGTCAATTCAGAACATGGATCACACTCTGAACTTCACAACTATAAGACCAGGAGCAACTCTGTCACCTCTGAAGACCTTACTTTCTGTTCTATAAAACTGAGTTAACAGTTACTAAATTTAGCTCAGTCTTGAATCACTGCTAGTCTAAAATGGCCTAGAGCATTTTCCTTTTACTTCTTTCACTTTTTTGCTTTCTCCCTTTTTCCAAGCTGGATGGAAATCTCTTAAACCCTGTACTTTTCTCATTTACAAAGCATACATCCAATCCTAGGCTTCCCTCCGTGTTTACCAAATGCAAGTGAATGACATTATGCAAAACAATGCCATCTTCACTGCAATGCAAAATAGCAAATATTGCTATTAGCAAGCAGCTTGCCTATGTGACATAAACATTTCTAACTGTAGAAAGCACATGACTTGAGGTCCTTGAATCGTTAATGATTTTGAATTTAAAGGCATGGGGATAAAAACCCTTGGAACTGTTGAGTAATGTTGATTATACATTAAGTTTTGCCATGCGTCACAAACATAATATGTCTCTATGAATTCCATTTCTGTTTCTCATTATCTGCACCCTACATCATTAACTTCTAATGAATCTGGCTTTTATTTGCTGTCCCAACATTACAGAGATTGTCATTCTTCTTCTTCAAATGTCTAAGCACTTTTGATGTAAGAAAGAACATTTTCTTTTGGTGTGCGATTCATGTTTACTTCTTGTTTTATACTCTTGAGTTTCTTATAGCTGAAGTTAGAATTATATAATCTTCACTACAAAGATTCTTCAAGAATTTTTCATCATTCCAACATTTTTGTCAGCATCCCATACCTTTAGAGAAATACTTTTAATTTATAAAATATGGGGAAAGCATCTTTATATAAAATCCCTTGATCCCCATGGCAATGTTATGACAATATGTAAAAATGCTATGCTAGAGAAATTGTTCTCATGTGCAATGCTCTCAGACAATATAGAGTAACCTGAAAGAATATATTGAAAGGTAGGTCATCTTCACGAATTCATACACATGCCAATGAGTGACTTCTTCCCAGCAGCCACACGGAGACTGCATCTGCCAGGACCTGACTTGTGAAGAGGGAACAGTTGGCCTCAAAATGAAAATCATCACCACGGCAGGGACCACTACTGAAATAAGCAGAGGTAAGGACACAATGGAATTTCTGTACTTTCTACTTAAGAAAAATAAATTGGATACAAAAATACTGCTTAGGTATCAAGGGATTAATCCTTAATTCCATGGATTTATAATGCAAATTCTGTGTCCATGGAGTGACATCTCATACCTCAAACCCACTGTGTAATGCTAGCTATTTAAAATATATATATGCATCAACAAACTCTGTTGCTGAGAACAAAGGAATCCAGAAAATTGTAAACAACTTTTAACCTTGATATAGAGTCACTCTTCTACACAAGATCATCAGTCTTTCTTTATAACTCACTCATGTCTTTCTCCAGCTCAGTCACATAAATATCTTTCATCCAAGAATGGCATAGACTCCTTCATCCTGTACCATCAAGGGTTTAAGATATCTACCTCATTTCTCTTTGCCTAGAAAAGGGATTAGAATAAAGACTCTTACTTGGAGTTTAGAGGCAATTAAATCATAGTGTTCATAGTTGATAAAGGAGAAAGTGTTTTCAAAATATTAAGTTAAAAGCTTGATATGTTCTATCAATGCATAGACCATGTGTCAGTGGGAAATTATATTTGGGAAGTTTTGACATTTGGATTTTAATGACATAATGGCCATCTGAGAAAGATTTTAAGAAAATCATCTCACAGACAGCTAAGTGTGACCCCACTACCCCTGAGCCCTAACCCTCTCTTACTTTCTAATATGTTATTTCATCTCTTTCCTGTGCCTTGCTCTTCCTCCTTTCAAAGATCAGCATTTATATGCAAGCTGTATAATGTTTGTAACAACAAGTTATAGTGCTTCAATATTCTATAGCATCACCCAGTTTTCATGTATTTCTCTTCAAGTTCATGAAGATATAAGAGGAATCTGTGATATTTGTCAAGACTAATGGGTTCTACTTATATATTGGTAATTGCAACACATCGGCATATGAAATAAATTCTGATCTTTTTAAAATGCATGACAGTGGTTAACTGATTAGGGCCTAACTTAGATAATTAAGGCTTCTGCTAATTACACTTACCAACTCTGTGACCATCTATCTGATCCCTACCCTCTCAAAGCTCCCAGTTCTTTATCCAAAAACAGAGATAATAATGATATCCGCCTCACAGAGTTCTTAAAAGTTTCGAGATAATAACTTCAAATTCCATAAATTTTAGCTAGAAAGAGGTCATTTTTTTCAAACCTTTGATCTCATCACTTTAGCACCTAAATGGGTTTTTGGATCATTTACTCTAATGTCACCTTTCCGATAAGAAAATTGCATACTTAGATTCTTTTAAAGACATTCAGTCCTCTAATGCAAGATTGCAAACTAAAGAAAAAGTTTTCCCATGCTCCTGTCCTTGTTCCACCTATAAAATAACAGTTAACAAAACACAACATGAATTCTAAAAGATTAATAAATCCACAAATATTAAATTGAGAATCAATTTTTCTTCATTCATTTCATCAACTTGATACTTACTTCAGAAACTGTATTAAGATACTTTGTTCATGAATTCTCTACCTACTCCTATGTCTCCAAGACTTCTACCTACCTTATCTTCCAGTAGATTTAGTGTTTCTGTTTTAATGTTTAGGTCTTTGATCCACTTAAACTTTAGTTTTGTGCATGTGTGATAGGCATGGATCTAGTTTCAGTCTTCTGCATGTGGAAAGCCCATTTTTCTAACACCATTTATGAAAGAGGCTATCCTTCTTCCAGTGAACATGTTTAGCCCCTTTGTCAAATATCAGGTGGATGAGTGTCTTTGTACTTATACTTGCATCTTCTAATCTGTTCCATTGGTCCTTAGGTCTATTTCTTTGTCAGTACCATGCTGATTTTAGCACTGTGGCTTTGTAGTATTGTTTCAAGTCAGGAATTGAGATGCCTCCTGCCTTGCCTTTATTGCCCAGAGTTGCCTTTGCTAGTCTAGGTTTCTTCTGATTCCAACTGAATTTTAGGAGTGTTTTCTCTAGATCTGTGAGATATGTCAATGGTATTTTGATTGGGATTGTGTTAAATCTATGTAATAGTTCTGGGAGTATGGCCATTTTCACAGTGTTGGTTCTCATGGAGACATAGGGGTAGTCAGAGAATTCATGAACAAAACACAAACTGCACGGGAAACACTTCAGAGAATCAATAACTGGGATCTCATATTATTGAAAAGTTTCTCCACTTCAAAAGAAATCACCAATAGAGTGAACAGAAAACCCTCAGAATGGGAAAGAATTTTAGCCACTAACCTCTCAGACAAAGGACTTATATCAAGAACATACAAAGAGTTGGAAAACATCAAGTCGCCCAAATTCAAAGAACCTCTCCAAAAATGGGCATCTGAGATGAACACACAGTTCTCAGATGAAGATATACAAATGGCAAACAAATACATGAAGAAATGTTCACCATCACTGGTAATTCAAGAAATGCAAATTAAAACAACATTGAGATATCATCTCACACCAGAAAGAATAGCTGCCGTCAAGAAGTCAACTGATAACAAATGTTGGGGAGGCTGTGGGGAAATAGGAACACTGCTCCACTTTTGGTGGGTGTGCAGACTGGTGCAACCACTATGGAAATCAGTATAGAGAATTCTCAGAAGACTAGGACTGGAAGCTCCATTCAACCCAGCTATTCCCCTCCTGGGTATTTTCCCAGAAAAACTGAAAAGCTCATGTCACAGTGATATATGTGCACAAATGTTTATACCCGCACAATTTGTAATAGCTAAATATTGGAAACAAACAAGATGCCCATCAACCACAGAGTGGATGAAAAAGATGGCGAATTTTTATACAATGGAATATTACTCCACTATGAAGAAGGATGATCTTTTGGCCTTCATTTGGAAATGGAGACAACTTGTACCGTTGCTAATTAGATGATATGGATATATTAGTTTATAAAAATACTAAACATTGTTTTCAAATAAAAGACTGGGCAAAAATTGTCAAGGTAAATATTGTGCATGGCAAGCATTGATATGCTGTAAGAATAACTCTGCGTTTGGTAGAGCAGATCTGAGAAGGTCAGATGAAGGGTATTCTTAAGTGTTTACTCTCCAAAGAGAGTAAACAGCTGCTGACAATAATGATCTCTTCCATAATTCCTCTTATCTGATACAACCTTCCAAATTTTCTGATGTCCAATTTAGCAATTTTATTATGTTCATCCTGATGTTCTGATTTCCTCTATGATTTGATATTGCACAATTCACCAACAGCATCATCTGTAATCAGGGCCTGCAGATAATGTTCAGTGGCACCAGCATCTGCCCGGCAAGTGCAAGGTCCTGAGATAGATTCCAGTACCAAAAAAAAGTCTGTAACTAGCTTTATTCCTTGAGTTTTATATCACTAAAATTTTAAATTAAAAGAGAACCTAAAAAGTTTAATTACCTTTCTCATTGAAAAGGCAGAAATTGACAAAATACTCTCCCATTGAGAAAATGCATCTGAACTCACGTGGTGAAATGTAAATGGTAAAGACATATTTGTATTTTTAAGCAATAGGGGACTTTTTAACTTGAAGTTTTCAAATGTGAAATAAGGAGTAAAATAAAATAGCAAGCAATAAAAAGAGGAGAAGGCACTCATTTGAACATGGAAATGAGTTTTTGTTCAGAGTTTAGTGAGTATAGGGGACAAACCATTCCTGTTAGTTTAAATATGTAGTAGTACACAATAGTCCCTGTGAACACCAGCTGAGGCAAGGTAGCAGAGAAGGTAGGATGGAGCTCAAGAGGGGAATTTTCCTTTCTGAGATCATGACATATTCTACCTGGTGCAATTCACTCATTTATCTTTCAGGATTATAAGCACTATGAATAATTTGCAGCCTTGATGAAACTCTGCTGTTATTAACAAAGTCAAGTCTCATTTACATATTTCTTTGAACACAATTATTAAAGTTCCATTGTTGCTTATTGCTTACATTGTATGCCACATCACATATCTTCCTAAGTAGAATATCCAATCTGCAGACAAATCTAGAATCTAGATGAAAATAGAAAGAAACAATGGGTTCAAAGGACTATAGGAAAATCAAAATATGAGAACTGATAAGTATGTACATTAAAGGCAGCAATCGAGGTGTAATGAGGTAATATTAGTGGATAAAATATGAGAGTTGAGGAGTTCTGAGATGGAGTAACCTATTCCTGAATATGTCTTGGTATGAAATTGTACTTCTGTATAGCTTGAATCATATTGAAATAAATCCAATGCCCATTTGGATGATAAGCTCTCTGCTAATGATGGCAGGAGTTGGGATACACCTCAAATATGTGACCCAAGGTAAGGATTAACTGCGAACTTGGCAGTGGAGAGGTATGATTTGCAAGTCCTTTTTGCAACCAGATCTCTCAGTATAACCAGCTCGTCTATCAGCAGCTAGGGTGGCTACCATGGTTTGACAGAACTGAATCAAGGCTGGAGGAAGGATGGAAGGCTTGTAGCAGCTATCGGAGGAAGGTGCTCTCTGTGTCTGCATCTAAGTAATATCAGATGGATCATTAAAGTCTGGTCCAAAATAAAATGCACCTCTTTGTCATTGTTAGTTCTTATGTGCTTCAGACTGAAGATTCATACAACTTTTCTTGTGGATGTATTCAAGGTTTCAGAAGAACAAACTTGGCACTAAATGAAATGTTAGCAGTAGTAATAATAGGAGCCCAAATAAGAATAAACAAAAGTGGTTTTTATACCAGTATGCCAATTGGGGATAATACTTTCCCATAATAAAATCCATGGCCCCTTTGATCATATGAAATAGATCCTCAAGGCATTTATTTTGTAAGGGAAATACTTTTTTTTAATGCCCCCTGTTTAATCTGTTTTCAACAAAAGAAAAATGTAGGTTAAAACCAAAAAGTATTCAGCAAAGTTTCCCTTGAAATTTCATTAGTTGAATAAAGACTTAAGAAAGAGTTGAACTCTGTTGTTGGAAGCTGCAAGAGTTGATTGGTTACAGGAAATCAGAGGCACTTCTGAGGAACCTAGAGACCAACAAAAAATACTTTATCCCTTGAAAGTCAGTGGCTGACTTTCTCCATGAATTAAAACTTAGACTGGATGGCTTTTTATAGAGCATTATTTCAATAAAGAAATCCACAGTATCAAAGGAAGAAAATTTTTATCCCTATTTCTCATTTCAAAGAAGAGACATATTATTGTATCACAGAATATAAAGCTTCAATTAAATTTTCACATGCTCAGAATAATTATGAGATCTCTGTTCTAATAGCATGAACTTAACAAAATATAGTCTTTTATCTAAGAAGCAACAATATAATGAGCTATATTTACCAAATATATTTTCCTTTATTCCTAGCAATTTATCTGGGTACAGGTTCAACCAATTAGAGCATCGATGTCATTAAAGTCTAAAATGTAATCAATGTTCCATAGGATGATTTTCATAAGAATTCAAGAGCGTTTCATTTAAACTTTAATTAGTTGAATATAAACTCTTATGAAAGACGTGATTTCTATTCTTGGAAGCTGGCAAGAAATGATTGGTTATAGGAAATGAGAGATAGTTTTGAGAGACCTTCAGGCCAACAAGAAATAATTTGTTACTTGAATATGAGTGGCTGTAAATTTGGAATGCTAGATAAAATTTTAGGTACCAAGTACTGGTAGCTTAGGTATAAGTTGGGCGCCTATTAAAGGAGTCTAAAAGTGTATCAAGAGAGCAACTTTGCCAAACCATAGTGACTCAAGGTTTCAAAGAAAGTTTTACTGCCCCCTAATTGTTCAGAGACTGTATTAGTTTTCCATTGCACAAGCTGTCATTCAGTATTATGAGTCATGCATACAAAGATAATATGAGATGTGTACAAACACAAAATAATTAAATATTTCCATAGCCTTTGCCCAAGTTTCCTGGATAAGAGAGCTCCTTCTGAAAAGTTTCATACTGTCTCCATCCAAGTATTTACAATCCTGGAGAAGTAAAAGTGAAGGGTAGAGTAAAATGACACACGAAAAGAAGGTAGATGTAAGTTTCATGAGTTTTCACTCTGCACAATTAATAGCAGACCATTCTCAGAAACCTAAATAAAACTGCCGTGATTCAGAGAAATTTGCTGAGATACGAAGATAAAATAATTTCTCTGATGACTTCTTAATTTCTATTCTCCACTGATAAAAGCTTGTCCACAGATCACTAACAAGCTGTATAGCCAGAATATTTTACCTAGCCTCTTAGCTAAACTTTTAAGGATACAAATGGTTCTGTGTACTCATATTTCCTAGGGCACCAGTACTATCACACTTATCTCTACTTATCACACACTTTGTGCATGTGAAGCCTTCGTTCTTTGGTAGGAGAAGCATTTGCTAAGAAATATAAGCTCCAATCATCTCTAGGTCACTATGTAGCATAGAAAGTTAACAGAGTTGATTAAACAGTATATTTTGGAAGATACTTCTGTGCTATGTATTTTTGTTTGCTTTTTCTTTTCCTTTTTTTTTTTCCAGTTGAGTCGTCTAAGAATGATAAGTTCCCTTGCTCATGGGAAAGTATGTTTCTATCCAGTCCTTCAAGCTGAAATAGCCTAAAATGAGACTTAAATAAAAACTAAGTTGAATACAAATGCCAAGGCTTTATGTATCCATTTCCTGTCTCGTATACCTATGATTTTTCTCTTCCATGGTTGTTGCTTTGGCTTATGGTTGTTGCCTACTTGGAAATAGGCACTTAGCTGCCTTGTGCTTATGTCCACATAGTACGATTAGTGAAATTATGTTCATATAATTAATATTGGAGCTAAAATATCAAGAGACACCTTGATGAATCTCCTAACTATAAATAATTTCCACCACCAACCTTGAGAAAGTCAGTGTGTATTGACAGTAGAGTAACTCCTTTCTCTGGGGTCTAGTCTCTCAAAATGACTATGTCGCAAATCCATGTTGAAGTACAGTTGATAGATCACAGATTTCCTCATAAAATCATAGTTTCACCTACATCCAGATTCAAGAACAATTATTTGATAGAGCCCAGTGTTTTTAGGAATAAATTCAAATTCCAAAGTGAATAACCTGGCGTGCTCATGGGAGACTTTAATTTTATGTTCATTCTTTGATTGCTGGACAAATGTGTCATATTGGAAATACTGCAGTCTGTATAAATTACAGATGCTCTATGTAAACTGCATCCTAAAAGAGAGTGCTAAGTCTCACAAGAGTTTGTCAAATCTGTTCAATTATTTTGTTACCACCATATACCAACAGTAGTCCTGTGCAAACAAGTTAGCTGGTTCACTGAGTACATAGTATAGTCAGTGAAAACCATATTATTTTAGTTCATTATCTATCCAGAGTTTTTAAAAATAACTATCTGAAACAGTATTGTGGAATATCACATCAACTACAGGCATCGTGTAAGAGTTCATATACAGTTGTGGTGAATAGTTTCCCCAGACACTAACAGGTAATTCAAGTACTGATACCAAGATCATTTTCAGTTTCCGGCAGAGTAAGAGTGAACAGTCTTAATATGACTGAAGAGTCATTACATCAAAGGCTTGAATCTAGGAAGAATGATGTCATATTTAATATTTCAGCATTCTGTTGTACATTTTTCAGCAATGGTGACAACTTGCACATCTTTGTAGAAGCTTGTTTCAGAGTTCATGCATGCATTCCGTTTGATTCACAGAAGTTACTCAGTCCATTGGAACATGGTACAAGTACAGGAATGATCCAGAGAAGAGTATGGTTGACCAGCACAAGATGAGTTTTCCCAGATATCAACTTTTGAACGCTATATGAGTAGTGGAAAATATCAGTTGGTCATGCATAGAACATAAAAAAGAAGTCTTCAAAATCCGTTCTAGATTTCATGGTTTTATTAGCATACCTACATTCCTCAGTAATTTTGCACTAAATTTTACAATCTTACAACATTAAGCCTTGACCAATATGGCTATTATCTATTTCTCAAGGAGCAGGATGTACCCATATCTCAGATTGCCTTCCAATAAACAATAGATATTTTTCACCCTGACACCTAGGATCCCTTTCGATGGTTTTAGTTCAGCAGGAGGTCTTCACAGCCAGTGACAACGCTGCACTGATTATCCATGAACCAAGTCTATGTCCTTTTCTCTCTCATGAAGGAACCACATGGAAAGCTGCTGGCATGAGTTGAGAGATATCAATTAAACTTTGTAGACAGTAAGGAATTTGGGCTTCTTCCTTGTGTAACATTTCTTCCTCCTCTATTTACTTAAAGCCAATTTCATATGAACTATTACCATGGCAAAATAATTAGAGATCTTCCTATCCTGCTAATGCCTTGGCTATATAGTCCCCTGTTATTTAATTTACCTGACAGTTTGTCTTTATTGGGTTGTTAAGTGTCTGAAGACTATGTGAATCACTGTGTCCTCTGAGTCCTAGGTATAGTTTTGATGGGAGCTTTTTGGTTAAAAACATTTATTGCTATTCCACGTATCTTCTTTATAGACTGGATACAGAAGTAGGTAACTAAAAGCCAAAAAATAGAGGAAATTATCAAGCAGAGCCAGTGTATTAAGGCCTGCAGCATCCTTTAATTGGTGACTAATTAATAAATCTTAAAAGATTTATCATGTTATAAGCAAGAGTAGATCTTATTTATTATATTTAATGTTATGATTTTATTAAAACAGAAGATGTTCATAACCATAATTTCATTTTAATGGTAAAGAAAAATCAATAAAAATGTATGTTTTCATGCCAAAATGTATTACTTAATATTATTGAAGATAATTCTCATACAAACCAAAATGCAGTGTTAGGAAAAAGACTGTAGTGTCAAAATGAAATAGTTACCATTGAGACAATACACAAATAGAATTAACCTACACTTTCTTAGTAAATCTTTACTTATTTGGAAATGAGGGCTTGATTCCAGGAAAAACAAGAATAATCATATACATTTAGATGACCGCAAGAATAATCATATCCATAACTAACATGTGCATAATATTCTTGTAGTTATGAAATGCTTTCATATACATTATTTTAATTGTATTTCTTGCAGGTATTTATAGTAAGTTAAATAAATGCTAACAGTGTTTTGCACATAGAAATGCTGTTGGATCTTTCTTAATGAAAGAATAAAGAACATTGTAATCAGTATTTTATGGATAGAGTTCATATAAATTACATTGCTTAAGCAAGTGCGCTCTCAATAAAATGCAAAAACTCCCTGAAAAATTTGGTTTTATAACGTTAATTTGCATATAATTCTTTACTTAATACTGGTTATAAAAATATCAAATTTGCATATGCCTTGACTAATGTTAAAGTTTTAGAGGCTTTAGAATATGTGAGACTATATCTATAAATATAAACTGTTTTAATTATTTATTATTTAGATTTGTTTATTTTTAAGTGTTTGGTGTAGGCTGTATAATAAAGCAGATGTACTGTACGTGGGGAAGCTGCTGCCATAATTTTTAGAAGTGAACAAGCAAACAGAATTTCTTTAGGGTTGTCGCGCTAACAGCGAGAGATGCATGGAATGTACGTAAGGAGATTTGCAGGGTGAGAATTTCAAGGTTAAGAACAGAACTATCCTTCAAACTGGGATCACTGGTCACCCTAAGTAGTGGATGTTTTCTTTGGATGGAAGTAGGTGGAGGTGCTATAGATGGCCTCTATGGACACAGTCTCGGATGCTTTCTTTCAGGTTGCATATTATATGATCACCTCCAGAAGGCTCTAAAGCACTTACCTTTATTTTTAAAAGGGAGAATATTTAAAAAGTAGCAAGTCATTCACTTAAATCATCTTCACTCAATTGTTAAAATATAAATAACAAATTTCATATGCCATTCTCTCTTATAACTAAAGCTCATTCTTTATATTAATTTTATTTTGAATGCTAAAAAATAAAGTATATTAAGAACACAAGACATCCACGCCTATAACCTTTATTATATATCCTAAAATTTAAAACACCTTGTTACATGGCTATGCATGACATGCCCAGTCCTTAACAAAAAGAATAACAATTTCACAGCGTTATCCAGACAGCAGCCCTTCTGTATATTCATCCAACCTGATCTACAAAAATGGATGCAGCAACTTGGCTGCCCATGGAATGCAAAATTCAAAATTTCATTCAAAAGCACGTTATGTCCACCATCTTCTGACTTCAGTAAGATCTCTTCCTCTTCTGTTCCCCTGAGCATTGTAGTAACTATGGAAACAGAGATTTTAGTAATCGGTATTTGCTTTTTCATAATTGCCATCTACATTCAACTAACGACAAAGGCCGTTTTCATACTCCTGGAAGACAGGCCGGATTTCCCCTGTATATTTTTTCTTGCTTTTTTCTGTTAGAATAAATTTATGTTTGTATTGCTAAATTTGACTTCATTCCTCTTACCTTACATATTTTTTGTATTTTACATTTCTTCTGTTAATTCTGGGTAAATTTTTCAAAATTGTATTTTCATTTAAAATTTATAATTTCATTTATATCCAGTTCACAAAATATGATGTATTTCTTTGACTGTAATTATAAATCCAAATGTACTTAAATTCTCCTTAACAGTCAATGCTTCTTTTTCCATTTATATGTGTTAGCAATTCATATTTATCAACTATATTTAAAAATTTAATTACATCTACTTTGATACATAAAAATAGTTTATGCTTTGTGCAATGTTTAAATGTGCCTCCTCAGTCATCATCCTATCTTTTATTTTTTCCATTTCATTTCATTTCCTTTGGCTATACATCCAATAGTAGGTTTGCTAGGTCATATAATAGTTCTTTAAATATTTTGAGGAAGTGCCACATAATTTGTATAATTACTTTATAACTTACATCTCCATCAACAATGTGAAGTGATTCTCTTTCCCCAAATTTTACCAGCCCTGATTATCTTTAGTGTTTTTGATAATAAATATTCCTTCTAAGATAAGTTGATACCGTGATTTTTATTTGCATTTCCCTAGTGAATAGAGATGTTGAGCATTTTTCATGTACCTGTTTGCCACATGTATGTCTCCATTAGATAAATATCTATTTGTGTCTATCACCCATTTTAATTGAGTCATTTCCTTTTTTGCTATTGAGTTTTTGAGATTTCTATATTTAACAATATAATCTCTTTTTCCCTAATCATATTATCATAATAGACATTGGCACTACACTTACATCTCTGAGGAATTAAAGTAAATTTGTTGTAAAATGTTATTTAATATTTACATTTTTTCTAAGAAAACTTTTATGTCTTAATTTTTGCTAATGCCGGTAAGTGATTTGATTCTTTTTTTGTGAATTTTTTTCATTTCTTCTTAAAATTTTCATTCTCATGATCATCTTCAAAAGTATTAACAAATAACATCTTCAGATGCTCACATAGCAAAATTCTTTCCAACTGCCTTTCCAAGGGTACTTCCTGATAGTGGGGCTAACTTTGTTCCGCTTCGGTTCATGTATTTTTCAGCTGCGCTTATCTCCTCTGTGAATCTGTTGCAAACCTTAGGCAGTCGGCCTGAGCTTTGCTTAAGTCCTGTCGACAAGCTGAGAACTGCACTGCACAGTGATCCTCAGTAATGCCTGGGGTGCTCTCGGGCCCTGTTAACCAAGAACTCTAAATCAGAACCTCTTCCCACTTACTCAGTCCTTGAGCCAGTAGGCAGGTCAAGCCCTGCCTGCTGTGGCATTTTTCATTCATATTGTGGCCCGTGGAAATTTTATCTTGCTTATGATTACACTATACCATTCTAGTTCATTTTTATTTACTGTTAACTTGTCATGTATGAGAGAGGAAGCCATTAAAAATGAATGAATGAGAACTTAATCTTAGTACTGGTTTATATCAACAAACATCACACATTCTGTGTTGTTTCTTTATCACTCACTCTCTTGCCAACAAGTTGTAATCCATATTCAATTCCTAACCTTTTATAGCAATTATTCCTAGAAAACTCACTGATAATCTCTGCATTTCTCATTACAGTGTGAATTGTCAATGGCTACAGAGCTTCTACTTGACAAACCTCACCTGCCCACTTTCCATTGCTTTACCCAGAAGTTCTATCATAGTCTATACAATTGTGATCTGCTTTAAGCATCTTCATGTTGAATAATAGCAAAGTGATGAAGTCTACCTGTTGTTCTCCTATAAAACCCAACTTTGCGATATAGAATAGTGCTAAATACCTAAAACCTTTAAATTGATCAACAGCTGTCTGCTCCTTGTGCAAAGTAAAATTAATCATGTATCTTTGCAAAGAATCAGGAAGAATTTTGAAATCATTGACTTAAATTCCTAGCATATAACTAGACAGAAGAGAAATAAACCAAAAAATGATTTTAATTATAATGTTTAAGGTGTTTTGGGCATAATAGTATAGAAGAACATTTGGGTGCCATATATTTTTATTTTATCTTGCTTATTTTAAAGAGCAATTGGTATAAATTAAAACAATGAGAACATTTATCAAGTCTGTGTCTAGAAAAAGTGTTAAACTCTTAGTGATGTATCATGGTAAAAAGCTACTTTAATTGAACTATTGATATACAAATTTACATATAGTTGTTTAAAAATAATATAAAAGGATTTTTCCCCAGCTTACTCAAGTGGCACTTTTTCTCCAGAAGTGCAGAATAATAGCAAAGCCAAGTTATTAACACTAACATAATTCATTGCTCCTGTTTAGAGTTCCATATTTTTATGTCTGCTTATTTGTACTTGTGAATCTGGATATATTTAGTCCTACAGAGTTTTATCAGCTGCCAAGGGTGGCGCACACACATACACATTACATCATTGCAACTGTGTATCTATTTATCTCCGTGTGACTAAATCATAGTTTAGCATTAAAATTCAGTTAAAGATACAAATTATAAGTAGAAGACTAAGGAGAACATCTTTTCCATCTGTTTCAGCATCATTTGTTCAGGAAAGATCTTTTTTCAGAATGCTCAAATATTTATTACAAAACATAACGTGTCACACTTCTAAAAGTATTGCTAAATTTATTCTAGTAATTCTGTAATTTTTAGTATGCTACTGCTATAGTAAGCCTGTTCTAAGAATAACAATTCTCACAAAGACCACGAGTCTTACTTGAGTAGACACGTGTTTCTTACCTGCTAGCAACTCTCATGCTTCTCTACAGTCAAACAATATTTACTGAACTACTATGCCATCTAGGTCTAGGGAATTTAGAATATAATAATTTTATTGCACACTTGTTTAGTTATAGTTGCTAAGAGTAGATAAATGTTAAGTAACTATATTCTATCTTGAAGAGAAGAGTGGAGTAATTAACTCTAACTTGTTGAAATGATACCATTTATGCTAGATATACAGAAAAAGATTTTAAACAGTATCACATACAAAATATATGATGGAACATAGCTATTTAAAGATATTCTTTTGGTCCCCATCACTGAAAAAGTTTCAATGAATACAAAGTAGTCTGAAATGGCAATTTGATTAACATGATAGATTTCAATTATACCCATAACCTCCTTTTAGTTAAGTGTGACTAATTTCTCAATACAGCACATACTGTGTGGAAATTCCACATCTGAGTCCTTAAATCAGCTTCCACATTTTCTTATCCTTGTTTTTTGAAAAAGAAATGTGAGTGACTGTACATGGCTTACTTTTAAAAGTAAAATGAAAGAAGCTTTGTCCTTGAAAAGCTCCCAATGTGGATTGCTCAAGTGAATTTTATATGAAATGAAATACTTTGTTGAATATATTGCACTTGGCACTTTCCTTTAATAATACTTCACTCATATCTATCATGAGACTTGGTACCAATAGTAATCTAGCTCTACAGCACTACAAACTAAAATATTTGACATCTACTCTGCAGTAGGGTGGCAAACAGGTAAGGCATATTTGTGGTAGGTATGACAGATGAGTCTTGATATACACTGTGGCAGAATGTGTGGTAAAAGTACAGATTGAAGTGCATAGATATCCAATGACTTGTTGTCTTATTTGTTTGAAAAAGCCACCTAAATTTATCTTCCCAAATGCCAGGAAGCATACATGTTAGAGATTCTCTGAAGGGCCTTTTTGATTGTAAACAAAACAGGAAAGTTTGTCTCTGTAATCAGGCATGACATTGCCTTCCCATCCAAGCCTAGTGATTGATCCAGGTAATTTTAAGGTCGGTAAAGTTAAAATTATAAGGGAGCTAGTCTCAGAATGAAAGTCAGGTTTTATATATCATAGGAATATGAAACAATTTAAGAACAAAAGAGAAAATAAATCTTGGTAGAACTTTTGATATTTTGGTTATGCTGTTTCATTCAACATAATTAGTAGATATTTATCTACAACAATATCCTGAAACAAGTGCATAATTATAAAAATTTTGAGATATGTAAAAAATTATGCAGGTATAGTATTTCAGTGTAGCACTGGACATGTACATTATCCCCCCAGAAGTTACTCTGTTCTTCCCACACTCTGTAAACTGGCAACTAATTACCTTTGTCCAATCACTAAAATTGTCTTATTTTAATAGGATTTCATAAGTATGACATTGAAATATGTAACATTTTTATGTGAATCTTTTAACCTGCCATAATGTGTTGAGATTTTCCTTGTTGCACCATGTATAAATGGTACATTATATGATGTAGTATTGTCATATTTGTGTATTTATTCATCCGTTGATTAGAATTTATTATTGGGTTTGGTTATGAATAAGCTGAAATAAAAATTTACATGTGAGCAAGTCATTTCATTCCATCTTCATTAACTTCATTTCTTTAGGGTAAGTGGATAAGAAAATTATTGGGTCATACAATAAGGATATATCTAATATTTTAAGACCTACTTCTTAACTGTTTTCAAAATAAGCTAAACTATTTTAGCATCATAAAGAACATATGAAAGCCTCAATTGAATCTATTTATCATCGCTTGGCTGTGCTATTCTTTCTTTAGTTTTAGTCATTTTTGTCCATGGTCAGAGATACTTTATTATGATGTTGATTATGATTATGATTTTAAAAATATGTCCACAAATTCTTTGATAATTCTCACTTCAAGAAGTGAGTAATTGTGTCCCTGAAGCAAGGCCACCAGATTGTTGTAGCTGCTGGTTTCAAACAGGAGCCTAAAGAGAATTCTTTCTGTGGTCTGTTGGCCATTTCAGAACTTTGGAAATAGAATGGTCAATTCATCAAAAAGAAATAGCAGGTGAGTATGGCCGACTTCAGAGGGCCTGCAGGGGAGAGACCCTGGCACTTCGGGACCTGCACCATGCGGTTGACTCGGGGTGCAGGGAGAACAAGGAGCTCCTTCCCTCTCTGGGGGGCAGCTGAGAGTGTGGCAGACTTTCGGGGGCCTGAAGGAGAGAGACCCTGGCACATTGGGACCTGCACTGTGCGGTTGACTCGGGGTACTGGGAGAACAAGGAACTCCTCTCCTCTCTGGGGGGTGGCTGTGATCCTGCCAGCGTGTGGGCTGAGAATCAGACATCTCATGTCGTCCTGTCCCCCATCCCATGTCCCCCCTCCTCCCCCCTGCCTAGCAAGTGGGAGCCAGTGAACTACACATCTTGTGAAAAGATTGGCTGTTATTTAGTATGAGCTCCCCATATGCAAAGATAAGGACAACCATTTGGAAGAAAACAAGAGACAATATGACAGATAATGAAGATCTCTGGTTATCTAGCTTTGAAATTTGTGTTTTCTTATGTCCCATTCTGTTCTGTTTTGTTGTGTTTAATTTTAATCCCTTTTAAAATAAAACTTTTAAAAAGTGAGTAATTAAAATTCCTGTTATATTTGAGGGAATAAATATCAAAATGACTATGGAAGAACTTTTGTACTATTTGCCATTTGAATTAGCAATTTTACTCTTTCTCTCTCTATATATAATTATAATAAATATGTAAGTACAAAAAGAGTTATTGCACATTTTTAAATAAATGATACTATTCGTTATAAACATTAACTATATGTAGGTATATTTTTCTCCAAGTGATTGAAAACATATTAACAGAGAAGAAAGAAATATTTTTGGAGGTATCCTGGGGATGTACTTCCATAATTTGGAGAAGGTGCAATATACTTTTAGTTTTTAGTATTTTAAGTATTATTGAACTTTTACTACAATAAAAAGAATTAAATACTAGTCTTTTTTTGTGTGTGCACTTGCAAGGCAAGCACTTATGGCACTGAGCTAAATCCCCAGCCTCTCAATAGTAGTCTTATACCTTTTACTCCATTCTCTTCATCTTGTATTCACGCAACATTGTTAGTTTCCTTTTGTTATCCTTACTTTCCTGAGATACCGTGCCTTCTTTTCCCCATGAGAGTGCTTCTTTTGTATTTTAGTATTGGCTTCATTCTTCCTCTAAGTTATTGCGCATGAACTCGTCTGAGGGATGGTATATGTTGCAAAGACTTGGTGGCTAACAGTACCCTTTAGCTTGAGAAAGACTCCAATATGAGATATGCTATTGTTTAAATAAACATGAGATAAAATTAGAATAATTTCTTGGCTATGATAAACGTTTCATGTGAGGGGTCAGTGAGAAATCCCATTGAGAACATTTACTCTACATTGTCAGCATACAAACAGGTCAATTGAAAAGCACAACACAAAACAAATAAATATGTACAAAAATTCTGTACCTTTTTAGCACCCAATAGTTTTATTCTGCAATTTCCTTTGAAGGGAATATTAAAATGTAAATAATGTTCCAATAAATGAAGTGAGTTTTTATTTGATGATTAAAGACATCATAGAAGAAAGTACCAGCTAGACAACCAGCTAGAAAGCTAGACAACCGGAGATCTTCACTATCTGTCATATTGTCTCTTGTTTTCTTCCAAATGGTTGTCCCTATCTTTGCATATGGGGAGCTCATACTAAATAACATAGCCAATCTTTTCACAAGAAGTGTAGTTCAACACAAGGACCAGAAGCAACACATTTTTGATATTTCAATTGCAGAATCCAATTAGGATGAACAGATTATTTAGAATTCTGAATATAAACACAGCATATCTAGTCAATCTGTGTCCATCTAAAACAGTAATTAGTCATAACATCACTCTTAAAACATATTAAATTTAAAAATTTCTCCCATTAAGCAATATCATATTTATTTCTAGCCATGCTATAGCAACCACATAAAAATACATAACAAATTGTTGTTTTTCATATAAGTCTAAACCACATGAATTCATTAATTCTACTAAAACCTCAAGTGTTATTTTTGCAATATATGCATCACATAAAAGAGCTATCTTATGAATTGAAATATAATGATCTTTGTATGTTACAAAAATTCTTAGTATTTTTAAGTATGCCAAAAACCTGATGTTATTTTTAAATCTGTGTCAGTTTATGTGTTAACCTAATATCATATATTTGTTATATGTAAAACATTATTCTAGATATTTAGAATAAAGAGTAAAACATGCGAGATAACAAAGAAATTGATCAATTTGGAAAGATGTATATTTGGACTGGGGATTTAGCTCAGTGGTGTAAGTGCTTGCCTGGCAAATGCAAGGCTATGAGTTTGATCCCCAGTACCACAAAAAACAAAACAAAAAATATATACACTTAAGCAAGCAAATGACTGGTTCAAACAGTTACAGCTGCAATAAAGGACATGGGTAAAAACAGCTTAAAGATATAAAGTCTATATTGCTAGAAATACATATCTTCTGTGAAGAGTGGGAGATAGTGCAAACTGGTTGAACTAGACCCCAAATAAAAATGAATAGCACATTGCACATCATACAGTGAATACACAATTTTTTACTGGCTTAAGAGGTGAGCTAAATTTAAAGACCATGTTCATGAAGACAAGATCAATGACATAAATAACACTGATTAAGAATTCAATGTCAAAACAGTAACTTGTTTTAATTGTCCAGGGATGTGTCTTAATGATAGAGTGCTTGCTTATTAGGGTGAGAGGCCATGGGCTCCATCCCTAGAACAGCAATAATGATAACAAAATCAGTAACAAATTATGAATTATTCAATAAAAAATTAAGAGCACATGTCTGAAAGAAACACAACATTTTTGGGGAAGAGTAATTTTCTCTTGGTGTGCTATGTATATGAAGGATCAAAAAACCAGATTGACAGTAAGTATAGTTTAGGTTGACTTTTTTTAAAAATAGAGGCATCCATACACTATTTGTGTCTTTGGTACAGAACAAATAGATAAATAAAATAATGTGTGTCATGTCTAACACATTTATTCAAGGAAAAGTGACTATCTTTCTGGTAGATAAATGTGCGTGGACCTTGGAATTTGTAAGAGTTGATTTGGAACCCTATCATTATTTCTCAATAGCCTTACTTCATTTATCAGTAGTTTAACTTGACTCCTGTTCTCCTACGTGTTAATTGAGATCCTTGACAAAGTATCCTAAGTCTGCTGGATAAAACTCAGAGAGAGAGAGAGAGAGAGAGAGAGAGAGAGAGAGAGAGAGAGAGAGAGAGAGAGACATTGGGAATAGGAAAGGAAAAAGTATAGTTTAATATTACATAAATTTTTAAAAAGTCAGTATATCATCAATCCAAAAAAACTAATATAGGCCAATTATGAGAAAGAAAACTTATGACCATTTTTTCCATTAAGACACAGAGTAGATAACTATGTATGCTTTATAGATTTACAGTTATATCAGTGATAATGTGCAGGTTTCTGGACAAAGGATAGCAATATTTCCTGAAGTTTACAAAGGTAATGAAGGGGAAAGAAAAGGACATCATGTGAAATATGTTTGATGGGCAAAATAACAGAACATTCACTTTGAGCACATGACACTGTGGCAGATATTAAAGGAGAAAATACATTAACAAAAAGATGTCATTTTGCATAGATTTCTAAAGGCAAAGTTAATATCAATTGTAGGGAGTCTGAGAAACAATGACTAACAAATATAGATACATCACAGTAGAAGAGGGTCTCTTTTAGAAAGTCCTGGGACTAGTGATTGAATCAACCTACATAAGAGCATTTAATCCCATCCCCTTCTAAACTGAACTACGTAGTCTTCATAACCCTTTGAAATTAAAATACCACAAGATCAAAGAAACTAATCTGAACTTATTCTTTCTCATGACTGATTATATCTTCAGAAGCCTAAAAATTGTCTGCATCTCCTGGACTCATTGATTCTGAAGTAAACTAGGACGTGATGAGTTATTTGCCTATAGGTCCAATCAGCGGTTCTCAGTCACACAACTCTGTATCAAGAAAACACACAGTGAGGCTACATTTCCAGCACCTCTGGTGGGTTTCCAGCGTCTTCATTGAATGGTCACCTTGATTCTTGCCAGTAGAAAAAAGCAGTAACTTCAATTTCTTTCACTGGAAAAAGCAAATGCATGGCAGCATCTCAGACTTTCACATATATGTTTTCACTAATAAAGATGCCATTCAAACTCAATATATATTACAGAATTCTGAAGTACAATTCATTGTTTTTTTCCCCAGTAGAACACTTAAGGAAAATAGAAAATTAATGATTTACATGAAACTACAACTCAAAATTGATGTTAAGCATTTTCTATATTTTTTAAAAGTATGATTTTCTTAAGGAAAATTTGAGAGTATTTGTGAGCTTTCAAAATTCTTTTCAAATGCAATTTCCATGAAAATCTCACTTCTGTTAGCCAATCCTAGTGTTTTCAACATATTAGCTTTCTTGTCTTGTCCATGTAATATGCTTAAATATAAATATTATTTACTAAACCAAATTTTAGAAGAATAATTATTGTTTTTGCAGAAGATAATAACATTTATAATCTGAAATAGAAGTCAATATTGGCATTGCTTATGTAACAAATTGATTTTTAGCTATAAATAGGGAGCAGTTTAAAATTATTATCTTACTATTTGGACTGATTTCAAGCTATCAGACCAAATCTACCACTTAGTAAACAAGAATATGACTTCTAATAAGATGATTCACATTTATTGTGTTATGGTTACTGTTATAAATAAAACACTTTTAATACTGAGCCAATAATATGACATTAAGAGACATAACTATGAGAGAAAGAATAAATATGAAAGCAATATATGCATGTAAGCACATTTATGTCATTATATAAGTTCTACTCTAAAATTATTATGCAGTCGTTTCAATATTTAAGAAAATTACAATGTCTTCAGGAAGAACTCACCACAAGTATTAACCTTCACTTCTTCCATGAACTATTGCTTTTGTTTTCTCCTTGTAATCTCAAGCCAATACGCTTTAGAAACCCGGTAGATATCAAAACTTGGAGTCAGCTGAACCAGCTCATTTTGCTTTTTTTATATTAATGAATAAAATCCAATATACTTTGGAAATAGCTGTATTAACTGAGGCAAAATGATATCCTCTGGTACTCTAGGTTTGCATTTCTCTGATAATTAGTGATATTGAACATTTTTCATACACTGATAATTATTTGTATGTTTTCTGTTCAGAAATGTCTATTCAGATAATGAGATTATTTGCTGTTTTATTACATTTTACTCTTTTTTTATTTTTTTCAAGTTGTGTATATTCTAGAACTTGTTTTCTTGTCACACAGGAGTTTGCAACCCTTTCTCCCCTTCGGGTTGTTTCCTCCCTGTTGATTCCTTTGCTGTGCAGAAGTGTTTAGTCTGATGTCATTGTATTTGTCTACTTTGACTTTGTTGTGTGTGCTTATGGGATAATATAAAAAAAAAAATCTTTTCCCATGGCAATTTCTTGAAGTGTTTCATCTAGGTTTTCTCTTGCTAGTTTTTAGTTTCAAATCTTACATTATGGTTTTAATTGACTTAAACTTGATTTTGGTATATAGTGAGACACAGAAATAGATTTTTATTCTTTAATACATTCATTTTTCTAATACTGCTTATTCATGAGATTCCCCTTTCTCCAATGTGTGTTCTTTATGCCTTTTTCAAATATCAGCTGGTTTTATGCAGGTAGATTAATTTCTGAGTTTTTTATTCTGTATTCTGTTTTATTGGTCAATTGCTATTTCATTTACATTAGACTATTTTTTTTCTAACAGAAAATAAGATTTCTTCAAGGGAAGTGAAACTATAAAACATTATGGAGTACATAGAGAAACTAAATTTGGTGGTTATGGAGAATACCCAGGATAAAGCTTAGTGACACAATGAGTCTTCTTGGAGTAGATGGAGGTGAATCAGTTTCCTTGGGCTTGTATCAACACATCTATTCAAGGGTAAAAGAAATATGCCAACTATTGTAACAAAGAAAATTCAATTCCAAGAATTGTCCATGAAGCAATAGGAAACTGACAGGAATTGAGGAGAAGCACTGAGAGCTATGTCTCTAATATGGGACCCTGAGAGAAAGCTATTAATGTTAGAGCAGTGAGAACAAAATGAAAGTTTGATCTACTGGATACTTAAGGCAGGAAGAGGTGGAGGTATGAGAAGTACTTTAGCCAGTTCTTTCAGTGTTGAAAATATTGCAAACAGGAAGTCAGCTGGAGATATAAGAGCAAACTGTCATTGCCAAAGTGAAATAACCATTGCTATGGTGAAACTGACACCAAAAATCAGACAGGAAAGTATGTTTTTCATCTCCCTGCATCTGCTTTTCAGTCTCCTCTCCTGCTTCCTAATGGCAGATTGCAACAGAAAGCTTTAGCAAAGAAAGGAGACATGCGTCAGTTGGGTTCCAGCAAAATCTATAATTGTGAATTTTAGAGATGATAATTTAATGAAAAGCATAGTGATGAGAGATTAGTAGGGATGTGCTAAAACATGTTTTCAACATTCTCTATGATTAAAATAATCTGGAATCCTTGTGATTATTCCAATGATGTTTCTACCTCCCACAGTGTCAGCCTGAGAACCTCATGGTTAACCAGCAATCCAGCTGATTCTAAGGTAGATGTACTTGGAGAAAGAAATGCTATTTCAGGGCAAATTCAAGACTGGGTGATGGCGTGGATGGTGCAGAAAATTTCACCTGAAATTTGAGGGTAGATTCAGTTGAATGGAAAACAAAAAAGAACAATTAATTGTCAGTCTTAAATGTGTAAGTAAACTCTTAAGTAAATATTAAAGTTGTAATTTGGAGTTTGTAGCTCAATATACAGTTTTTAAAATCTGTAAAGTTTTTTTTTTAATTTACACACTATCAAAAATGTTGAAATATCAGCAGTAGTTTATAGCAGTTACATTTTAGGTTACATACAGTTGTTTAAGAATCTGAAGTTTGTTTATAAACACACAAAACATTACATTACATTTTCTTTTGATATGAAGTTCCTTGGTAGAAAACGAATCTTACAAACTTATAGTTTCTCAGGCATTGGGGAACAGAGACAGACAGACAGACAGACAGACAGACAGAGGAGAGTGGTTATCTTAACACACTGAGCCTTCGGCATGCATACCCAGTCATGGAGAGATGCAATGAGAAGCCACTGAAGCACAGCACTTCCATCAAAACCACTTTTTTGCATTGTTAGAATAAGCAACAGAAATTTCTCTTTTTATACTAAGTACTGGATATCTCTGGTTAATACATCAATATCTGTTTAAGTCATGATATTAAAATTGAAATTAATTCTAATGTTACCTTTATAAGAACACTTTATATTTGTTTTAACATTGCAGGATTTTCAGTTTTTATTTGATAATTATTCATCTCTAGAAGCTTTATGTCAAGGAGTATTTTCTTTAACTTTATTTCAATTAGTTCAGAAATTATCCATTTTTTTTACAGTGAATATCTGAGTAACTTTTCTTGTTGCTGAGGCCAAGTTACAGGGGAAAAGTTTTATTGGGCTCACAGCTTGTAGTGGTTTCATTCCATAATTGGCTGGTCCCAAAACATAGTGACATATTACAGAGGGGCAACTGTTCACGGTGGTGGAAAACAAGTGAAAAATAGGGACATGCCCCCTTCTGTCCCTTATACTGCATGCAGGCTACCCTGGAGTGGGTAGAGTGCTCACACTCTTAATTCCAGCACTGAACAATGAATCAATCACAAACTCTAGATTCTTCTTCCTCTGAAACATCTGGCCCCCATGACCACATGAGGATTTGGGGGAACATCCAGACACAAATCATAGCAGTGAACAACACCTACATACCCACAATGGGTACTCTTCCACTATACAAAGTAAAAATCACATTTGAAGATGAAATTCACAGTTAAGTTCAAGGTTCTTAGGCAAGGAGCTTAAAATCATAAGGCTGCAAGTATGTGGGACAAACCCACGCTCCCCAAATGAACTGTAGTATAACATCCTTTTGTTAGATGTGGTACTGATTGAACATCATTTTTAAAAGCAGTCTGTAAAGCCTAAGTGCTCTTCTTCTTCCAGGATAGGAATTCAGTATTCAGTAGAATAAATCATACATGAATGCAAGTTGAAACTAATGAATATGGGTACTTATTTGAATGCCATTATAAGCAGAATAGAGCCTATGACATATTTTAGAGGGAATGTGGCATATGCACTTAGATACAGGTTTGTACCTCAACTCTTAACAAGTTTAGAAAAAATGTTTGAAGTCTCATTTCTATTTGAACATATATACAGCTATGAAGTAATAATTGTTACATTTGTGTGGTTCTGTCAATGACGATGATGATGACAGTGAAGACAATGAACAGGAGATTAACCATTGTTCTACTTCTAAGCTGTTCTCAAAGTCAAGATCAATATGATCTATCAAAGTTTATTATTAAAATTCTACTTTGAAATGTCAACCTATTTATGCCATGATATATATCCTTGCTCTTTTCATCCATAAAGGAAATTCTGTCTTTATTCTTGTATTGAATTCTGATTTTCTTCATTCTTTAAGTTGCTCTTTACCAAGGTCATATTCTTCTCCTCCAATATTTCAAATGTTTTTGAAATGATTGTAATACAGAAAGCAAACTAAACCCAAATGCTCAATCTTGTTCAAAATGTTCATTTTCCTGACACTTGTAACTTCTGTAGAGCATAGCTTATCTTTAAACTTCATTAAAGGAAAAGTATTTTAACCACGTAGTTTTTTTTTAAATGAGAGAATGTGATAGAGACTTAAACTGTACCTTTCATCTAGAAGACTGAAAATTTTATAGTTAGTGACCTGAACTAAATATAGTATCTGAAATTTAGAATATGTCAGCAACAAAAAGTCTCTATTTTTACTTAGGGAGCTTAAGAAGATTGGCAAAGATTTGGGAAATTGTTCTGTTAATGAAAGAGGGCGTTGACTCGGTAAAACAGGAAGAATATTAATACAGTGTCTGCTGAGAACGACTTGAATATATTTGCAGTAGACCAAGCCTCATAATACATGAAATGTTGCAGACAACTTCCTGATTTTAAGTCATCATATTTTTCTAGGATTCTCTTTAAGAAAAATAAGTGAATTCTTTGTATCAACTCTTCATAGATAACTAGGAGGAACAGGCAAAATAAGGTGAGTTAAAATATTCAGTTATGGAAAAAGAAAGAAAATGTCAGACTTGCTGATTACTAAGAAAGTGAACTGATTTCCTGTCATCATATCAATAACTCAAATGAGCATGCAATGCCCAGAAATCTAAGAGAAATGTAGATGTCAAGCATCAGGGAAAAAGGCTGACTTTAAAAAATACTAGTCTTTTTTAAAGCTCTCCTGCTCTTTATTTGAAAGAATGAACACTTTTGGAACCATTTAAAATATCTCTCACTCATAATTACACTGATGATCAATAGCAAGATATTGTAACAATTTGCTATTAATTTGGAATCTGGGTACATAAAATGTATATTTTCTTAGGTCATTGTAGTCAAAGTATAGTATCATCCTAACTAGGCAGCTAGAAATATATCCTAGGCTGAATGATATCAGATCCTATTTATGATATAAAAAAGCATCTCCATATCAACTGAGCCATACATTTAAAAGGGTTAACATGCTGCCATATTTTGCATAATTAGCCTGCATGTTATTTATACAGAATGGGTAATTCCCTTAAAGAAGCATTTTACAAAATGATCTTACATTTAAAATGTAACAGCCATTTCATAGAAAATTACTTTCCAAAACACACAAAAGCCAAAAATAATATGTTTCAAATGCACAAATTACCCAAGTTTGCTCCTCTTTCCTTTTAGATTCATTTGAAAGAAACCTTTGTTTGCTCACATTGTTAAAGGTTCTATTAAATGGGTGACATCTATACAAACATCATCTTTAATTCATAATGGACACAACAGTGCTACACTGGTAAGAATTTTAGAAGTTATTTTAATTACCAAAGGATAAAAGTGGTAGAAAAAAGCTCACATATTTTTTAAACACAAAAGTGAAGTTAAAAAATTAAACTGATTTGATGAAAAGAACATATTATGTGATAATTTGACTCTGATGATTTCTATTATTTCTTACCACCAAATCTTACTATAGGTGTTGGCATAACTTGTGTCTAGATGTTCCCCCAAAGCTTCATATAGTCATAGGTGGTAATTTTTCAGAGGTGGCTGGATCGAGAGTGTGTGATGCTGGAACTGATTCATGGTGCAATGCTAGGATCAAGAGCCCTAGGATTAAGATGTGTGCTACTTGCCCTTAGTAGCCTGGATAGAATATACGAGATAGAAAAAGTTGTGGTCATCTCTTGCTTGCTTTACGGCCTTCTCCCCATCATGAACTGTTTCTCCTCTGCAATGTTTGTATACTGTGCCACTCTGTCTTGGAACTAACCAGTTATGGATTCAAACCTACACAAACTCTGAGTTACATAAAAGTTACCCTCTTTAACTTTGGGTGTTTGGTATTTTGTCCCAGCAACAGGAAAAAAGTAATTAAGACAGGTGTAGAGACAAACAGGTTCCTTAGTCTAGAATAGCAAAATCTCTCATACTTGTGGAAAGTCATGTATGTTGACACTTATCTATAAATAAAATGTGATATTTTCTCAAATAAATTATTGAAAAGCCTATATAATCACCTATATTCTTATAGCAAAGTTCCCAAGATTTGCAAGAAAAGCTGAGGCTTTTATTCTAATAAATCCACACATGGTGTCCCCAGGAAAATTTCATCAGTATTGTATTGATGGAGGATAAACAGTTATTTACCCACCAGAATTCCTGAAAGAACTTGCCCTGGGAGATGTGTATGTTTAAGATATAAAATACCCAGCTACGTATTGTCCTACATTGTTAGTAGGAAAATATGTGGTTAATAACTTTAGAATGTTTCATTGTTAATACATATTAAGCCAAAAAATGATGGTTAATTTAAAATTTAAAACTCTTTTAAAATAATCATGTACTTTGATACAAACACAGAACTTCAGGTCTTCTGTCTGCAATGGTTAAACATACACTATGTAAAAATGTGTTCTTAAAAATATTTACTTAAAGTATTCAATATTAGCAAAATATCATAACAAAGTAGAATGTCCAAGAGATACTGACTTGTTGAATGTTTTTTTATAAATAATTCTAGCAAAAATATATTTTTACATATTTTTACTATTACTTGGAACAATGAATGTTTTTTGAAAGTTCAAAAAACATTATATATATTGTGAGTATATTGAATAAAAATATTATTCTACATATTTATAGATCTATAGTACTTATACAATTTAAGAAAGAAATTAAAATGAGCTTTGAGATTGCAGACAATAAATATTTGCATTTCCTTCATTATTTCTTTTATTGAAATAAAATATAAAGTATTTGCAAAACAAAACAAATTAATCTTTAATAAAAAAATGAACCATGTTAATTTCTGCAATGGTGAATGCTTAAATAATATCAAGCTAAGAGGCAAGAATATTAAATTACCAGAAAAGAAATTAGGAAAGATATTTGCCATATCTAAAATGCAAATCATTCATATGCTGAGTAGTTAAATAAATCAATATCAGCAGTATAACAAAACAATGATAAATGTCAACATATCCTTCATATACACAAAACATAAATCCATATGCAAATGCCCAAACATAAAATAAAAATTGATGAAGTCATTAGTCCTGTTTGTAATGCATATAAAGTAACAAAAATTGGGTTTCCACTTTCATAATGGCAAATGTTCCTATTAAATAAAGCCTCCAGCATATACAAATGATAAACTCTGGAGACATCTCCAGATACGCAAAAATGAAATATGATGGCACTGAAAATTTGTGAAAAGCAAAGATAACCAGGAAAGTAACTGATAGGAAAGTGAACAGCAGTCGTAAATTTACCATTTCTAATGACTTTCACCTGAGCATAAGCCCCGATACCAATGCCAGACTTGACATTAGATACAAACAAGTAATGCTACTGATTGAAGAAGCAAAGAAGAGTCTGAGATGACACCACACATCCTGGAAACAGGAAACTATCAACTAGGAGCGTTCAACAGAAGAGAAGCTCCAAATGCGTCACTGTACTAACTATAGAAATAGACCGCTTATTTCTGAGTTCCATAAGTGTGGACCGTAAAGCACAGGTGAGCAAGCTGATCAAAGGGTCAAGTTCTTCCCAGCGTAGAAGACACAGATTTTGGAATTTCAGAGTACCTAAGTTAAGTGTGTACTAAAATAATACATTTTTTTGTGTGTGTACTGGAAATCCAACTCTTCATTTTGCATGTGCCAGGCAGGTGCTGTGTTGCTGAGCTATAACTATGACTCAAAATAATATTTTTGAAGGCTTATAGCATATTCTAGAATAACTAATACATAATTTACATATTTGAGATGAAATTCAAAACTATCAGGCTTACAAAGACATAGGGGAATTTAACTAGTCTTCACAAGAGAGCAATGGAATGTATCTTTTAGAAAGGAAGGTATTAGACTTACCAAACATAGATTTGAAAGTGATTTCTAAATTTCTGTTCAAAGACATAAAGGAAACTGTGCTTGTCAACAAAGAAATTTCAGCCCTGAAATAAAAGCAATTTAAATAAACTAAATTCAACCTCCAAAACCTAAAATTACAGTGTAAAAAATATTAAAATGGGGCTGAACATGTAGCTCAGTGATACAGAGCTGCCTAGTATGTGTGAGGCTGTAGGTTTGACGCCCAACACTGTAAAAACTTTTTAAATGGTTCTAACATAACCTGAGCTTCAATGATGAATGGCATAATATTAAATAGTATAATGTATGTGTAATGGTAGATAAAGAAAGAAAATAAGGAGAAACTAGGAAAGAAAAAGTATCTAAAAATAATAATGGCCAAAATGTTACAAAATTTATCAAATGACAAATTAAAAATTCAAGAACACTGACAAACCCCCCATCAAGATAAATACAAGGAAAATAACACCTAGGATCACCCTACTTAACCTATTGCTTGACAACTTTTCAGAAGAGCTTTGGGGCGTTGTCAGTACAAACAGATGGCAGTATTTCCTCATGAAAACCAAGAGCTTTGACCCTGTTGGTTTTGCTCACTTTGTGTAAATTTAGCAAGTTATAGATTTTGGGGGACAAAGGGGACATGGCGTTCATGCGTCTTTATGTAAGTTAGTTTTTATTAGAAAGTTTGAAACAAAAACGCCATGAACTTTTTCCACCTTCTGTTCATCTTTCTTCCAGTTCGCTCCACATTTGCATGTATATACTTCAGTTTCTTGCATGAAAGAAACCATGGGAAGCATTCAGATAGTCCCCAAAATTACTTATTCTACTGCTTCAAAAATATTCTAATATATATGAATTAAAATAAGACTGCTCTTGAAGGAAAAGATTTAAATTTTAAGTAAAATCCTGCCCAAGACCCCCGCCAAGACCAAGCAGGTATGTTCTGCAGGCAGGATAACAGGATACTTCTTCATTTATGTGAACAGTCTCTGCTGCCTTTGTGTAACTAATGGCCTTTCAGTGTAACTTAAAACGTAACAGGACATTTATTTCTTTGTATAACTCATGCTTTGTATAACTGATAACCTTGTGATGTAGCCTGAAATGTTTCAAATTCTTCAGCAACCCATATGTCGCCCAACCCTCCTCCAATCCTATACACCAAATCTGCCTGTAGACCTCCCCACTCATTTTTGCTTTAAAAGTCCCCAAACGCTGCCAGACAGTGATCTGACAATTACCTCCAGAAATACACTACTGATATTCCAACATGTGTGTTTACTAATCTAGTATGTCTTTCTTAGTCTAGCTTATTGATATAAGATTTAATTTCATAACATCTTAGTCTGTTTAAAGTTATTCTTTGACTTTATACAGTGTTCACACTGCTTCATGATGCACAGCCAAAAACAAACAAACAAACACCAACAGAGTGAAGAAACAACCCACATAGTAGGAAGAAAAAATTTGCCAGCTGTTCCTCAAACAAGGACTAATATATAGAATATATAAAGAACAACAACCAAAAACTCTCAAATTTAAAGTTCCAATCCAAAGATGGGCATTCTAAATGAATATACACTTCTCAGATGATGAAATACAAACAGCAAGTAAATATATGAAAAATTGTTCAACATCACTGATCATTCAAGAAATGCAAATTAAAACAATGCTGAGAGTCCATCTCACTCCAGAAAGAATGGCTATTATCAAGAAATAAACATAGAAAAACAGTGCAATATTTACACATATGTGTTCCGTTTATTTCACTTAAGAGTATGAAGGTACATTTACCTAGAAATGTCTCAATTTTATCCTTATGTATGGCAGAGTTGTACTATATTGTATTAAAATTGCATCTTTATCCATTAATCAGTTGATGGGCATTTGGGCTGTTTCCAAGATTTAGTTATTACAAACTGTGCTGTTATAAACATGGTTATGCATATATGACTGTGGTATGATGCTTTTAATTCTTTTGGGCAGATAGCAAGAAGGAATACAGCTGGGTCAAATGGAACCTCTCATTTTAGTCTTTTGAGGACTCTCCACTCTAATTTCCACATTGCTTACACCATCTACAGACCCACCGATAGTGGAGAAGGGTTTTTTTTTTTTCAAAAAGCCCTAGCACCATTTTTTAATTGGTTGATATCTCAAAAAATCCATTTTTTTTGGAGTGAGATGGAATCTCAGAATTGTTTTAATTTGTAATTTTCAAATGACCAGTGATGTTGAAAATTTTTCATATATTTATTTACCATTCATATTTTCTACTCTGAGCAGTGTGTATTCATTTTAGACACTATTTTGGACTATCTTTAGATATCTATTATTCTATCTATTCTTTATTTGAGGAACAGCTGGAAAAAATCACATTGTTTCTCTGGTGTGAGGGACCAAAAATGTAAATAGGACCAAAATGTGTAGTAGATATTTTGAAACAAGAAGAAAGTGTTCAAAGATAACTAGGAATTAGGGAGAGGAGAGAGGGAAAGCAAGGAAAGTAGGAGAAAAACAACAAGAAAAACAGAAGGAATAATGGAAATATGTTTTTTGTAAATAAGAAGGGAAAAAGAGGCTGAAGGGAGAAGCAAATGGAAAAAAGGGAGAATCAAGATATATCATGTAGGGCTGGGGATTTGTCTCAGTGGCATAAGTACCTGCCTGGCAAGTGTGAGGTTGTGATTTCAATCCCCAGTACAAATATATATATATATATTACAGGTATGAATTCCCTATTACTAATGTGATTGCTATGTGTATCTAAAATGTACCAATATGCTGACTGTATGTTTTTAAAAAAGAAATCCATCCATAACAAGTACTGGTGGGGCTGTAGAGAAAAACAAATCTTTCTCCGCTGTTAAGAGGGTAAACTGGTACAATCTATATGGAGGTTCCTCAAGAAACTAAATCTAGAAGTTCTGTTTGATCCAGCTATTTCCTGTCTTCATATCTCACTGAAAGAGTTTAAACTAACATAACATAGAAATATATTTACCCTTTGTTTATCATAGCATCATAGAGAGCTGAGCTAAGTAGAAATATAGGCAGTTAGACAGGGCTGGGTCCTTCAGGGAGTCAGTGGAGAAGGTAAGGACACATCAAAACTGGCTAGAGGCACATGTGAGCAAGATTAGAGCCACAGTGGCAGGATTTATAGACTTCCTAAAGGGATACACGAAAGAATGAGATTACTGCTACCACTCTTTTGAGATTTGCCATATAAATAAACCATTGTGTCACTGTGGGTGAGCCATTCTCTCCTACCCGCTAAGACAACAAAGACTACTAAAACTAATGCTAAAGACAAGAAGAGTAAGACTTGGGGTTACTGACTAAGGTTAATTATGTCATCCATATGCCATTGCTACTACTGAATCAGCATCAGCTAAACTGCTATACAAAGATCTTTTTGTTGGTTATAGTTTGACCTACATTGCACTCATGATTTTGTTCTATAAAACTATCTGAAAAGTGGGTTTTGTGGCAGCCCACTTTTGGATCGCTTTCTGTCTCTAGGAGTTCTCTCTCTGCATAAATTCTCATACTCTTATCCTCATTTTATTCCATAAAATGCATTCTTTGATTATGGAAGACATGAACTCAGTATAACTGACATCTAGTAGTTTGGGAGTTATATTTTCCCCCTATTTCAGCAGCACAATTTGCAATAGCTAAATATTGACAATAGTCCAGATATCCACGAATGGGTGAATGGACAAAGAAAATGTGCTTTTTATATACAATAGAGTACTACTCTGCCATAAATAAAATTGAGAAATTTGTAGGCAAATGGATTCATCTTGATATCATACTTTTAAGTGAAATAAATTGGATGCATATGTTTAAATATTGCATTGTGTCTGTCGTATTAGACATCAAAAGTATGAATAAGGAACAAAATGGATATATTGCAAAATGGGAAGAAAATGTTCACATGGGAAGGGGAACAAGGGAGGGAGGAGAGATGAGAAGGAAAAAAGCATAAAAGGAAAAACTGGAAACTGCATTTGTAAATAAGGAACAAAAGAGGGGTTGAAAGGAGGGGAGTGAAATGGGGAACACAGGAAGAATCAAGATATATTATATTCAGGTTCAGATTTCCTGTGATAAATGTGATCATTATGCATATCATAAATAGGTGGGGCATGATGAAGCAAGCCTGTAATCCCAGCATTCAGGAAGCTGAGGCAGGACAATTGCTGAGAGTTTGAGGCCAGCCTCAGGTACAAAATGAATTCAAGACCAGCCTGAACTGCACAGTGAAACCCTGTCTCATAAAGGTAAAAAAAATTATATCCAAAGTCTACCAATAAAATTTATTTTTAAAAAACCTTATGAATTGTTTCTAAAATAATATTCTCATGAGTAAGTAATAAACAACTGTACTAAAATTTAGTCAGAAAATTAAATAATGCATGTGTCCCCTTATATCTATTAATGTGCCAATGGAGCTCCAGGAAAGTAACAGAATTACACATGAAATGGAAGAAGCATACAGGATAACACTGAGGAGTCTTCAGGAAGCCCTAATTCAAGGATAGAGGTAGGAAAACCAAACCAACAAACAAAAAATAAAAACAAAACAGAGACACTAAAGGCATTTTAAGTCTTGTACTTACAGAGACAGCAAACACCAAGAACATCTAAACTCCTAGCCTGTTTAAGATACATTCTCATACTTGAGGTCTAATTAGTTCTGTTCCTGACACAGAATCTCAAACTTTCAACAAAAAACAGCAAAGCATGAAAAGAGGCCAGAAAGAGACAAAAATCCATCAGAAACAGACAAAAACAATGTAGATTTTGGGGTTTTCAACTATGGAGTTTTAAAAACTCAGAGCAATATTTTAAGGGCTCCATTAGCAAAAGTAGAAAATATATTTAAAATATATTGTGCAATTTCAGATATGGAAATGGAGATATGGAAACTATGAGAAAAATATCAAAAGGCAAAACTGTTTAAAAGTAGTCTTACTATTCAAAAATAATAATAAGTAATTCGATTTAAATCTGTAAGACACTGTATCTCAACAATATGTCCCTCACAGGTACACAAATGGAAGATAAGAATATGATAAGGTAGTGATCAGAAATTCAACACAACTTGCCATTAAAGAAACACAAATTAAAATAACAATGGTATCTCTGTACATATATTACAGTAGCTAAAATCTAAAACACTACAAATACCAGTTGTTGGCAAGATGCAGAGTAAACACTCATTGTTGATAAGAATGTATTGAATGCAAAATGGTAAAGGAATTTTAAAAGAGAATTTGTCAATTGCATAAAAACCTAAAAATAATCTTAATGATATGACCTATCATTCACACAGCAAAAGTATTTGTGTGAGAAATTTGAAACTATATTCATATAAAATATTGCATGTACATAAAGTTATAAGAGCTTTATTCTTAACCAAAAACTATAGATGAATTGTGGTGCATGCATACAATGAAATCCAATAATAAAGTGAATAAACTGTTCATTTATCACACAACCAGGGATAAATTTGTAAGGAATATTACTAAGTAAACCAAACTGTCTGAAAATACTATTAGAAGTGGTTGTATTTATATGATATTTGGAAAAAAAGAAGAAACAGGAGAAGGAGGTAGAGGAGGAAAGTAAAAATACAAATGATTTTAGCAAGTAAAAAAGAAATGAACACAGGATATATAGATATTATAAGACAATATAACTGTATGTCAAAATGTATACCAACCTTGCTATTTGGCATAGAAAAATAAATATTTCCCAAATAATACCAAAAAGTATATAAGTATAAAATAAGATAAAAGGTTTAAAAATGTATGTTAGCACTGTACTCTAGTAGACAAATTTTTCTTCCATACTATGAGATAATTATTCTGAAACTAATATATGTTTATAACAGGACTGAATAAGTCAATGGATAGAAGATGATGGAAATTAGCTTTCCACTCACAAAAGAAAGAGATCACAAATGAAATGGAAAAAGACTAAAATTAACCTTAAAATATAAGACTAAAGTCAGAGATATAAATTACAGATGGGTATGTATTATAGACATAGATATAGATATAATTATAGATACATTTATATGATGAGTTATAGTAAAAGTCTTGTTTAGTTGGTTAGATTTTAAGTAGGCAACCAACAAAGGTCAGGGCCAAACCTAGAGCTGCCTGGTTAAGCTTCCTTAAGAGCTTATTCAAGCTATTAGAGCATATTATACTTCAAAATATAAATGAAAACACAAGAGAAATGATAAAGATTTAAGAAAGGAATCCTAACTCTCAGGAAAAATGCAAGCAAGCAAGCAAGCAAGCAAGCAAGGAAGGAAGGAAGAAGAAGGAGAAGAAGAAGAAGAAGAGGAAGAAGAAGAAGAAGAAGAAGAAGAAGAAGAAGAAGAAGAAGAAGAAGAAGAAGAAGAAGAAGAAGAAGAAGAAGAAGAAGAAGAAGGAGAAAGGAAAGAAAGAAGAAAGAAAAAGAAAGAAAGAAAGAAAGAAAGAAAGAAAGAAAGAAAGAAAGAAAGAAAGAAAGAAAGAAAGAAAGGGACTTCTTAGAATTTGGGAAGTTAGTTAGGAACTCCTCCTTAAATCTGAGCCAGTCTTGGAGGAACTTAAAGGTACAGAGTCACCTGTAGCCATTCCTTTGAACTCAACTAGGTGAGTACTTTTCCTTAAACTCTACATTACGAAGTCTAAACTTCAACTGATTACTCAAATTCATGGACCCACCTATTATAGGTGATCACTAGATAAGTAAGAAAATCTCCTTTCCATGATTTATCCACACGAGTCCAAAACAAAGAAAGCACACCAAAGCCCCACTTTCCAAGACTCCTCTTAACCAGAACTGTTTCTTTTTCTCTGTTCATGTTTCCAGTAAACATTTCCTCATTACCTCATTTTGGTCCATGATTGCATTGTTCAATTTTGTGAAATAACATGCTTGGTTTGTACAAGGATAGCTGTTAGTATACAAATATACTTCCAAACTTTGTTCATTAAAAGAGCATAGAAACACACACATCTCAGTAACATGAAAGAAGAAAGAAAGAAAGAAAGAAAGAAAGAAAGAAAGAAAGGAAGGAAGGAAGGAAGGAAGGAAGGAAGAAAGAAAGAAAGAAAGAAAGAAAGAAAGAAAGAAAGAAAGAAAGAAAGAAGAAAGAAAGAACTAGCATGTAGAATTTGGATTAATTTCATTCTGTATATAAAATGAAAACATCCATAGAGGAAGTATTAGGACACAGAATATATAAGATAAACTTGCAGAATCAAAAGATCAGAAAATGTTCAAAATAAACAAAGTCACAAAGAAGTCATGCAAGGACTTGAGACCATTCTCTTAAGCAAAATAAACCAAACTCACAAGTGTAAATACCATATCGTCTCCCTAGTGTGAGAGTTGATAAGACTATATAAGATTTTATGGTAAGCATGAGTCCCCATCTCATAGCTTTGAAGCCTTTGAATGTTTTCAATCATCAGGTGGAATGGTTTTATTCTGTTTTGTTTGACTATATCATGAGTGATGATATGAACAGCTGTTTTGAAGAAAACAAAACATTGTGACAGCTATTGCTGATTTAAATCATCCTTCTTAGAAGTCCTACCATGCTTCTATTCTTCTACTACCATTGGTTCTATCTATCACATTGTGTCTCATTGGGATTTGAATATGTGTGATAGTTTAAATAAAACTTTTCTATCAAAAATGAGATATTATAGTACCCATTGATCATTTTCTGTTATTCGGTTCAGAAAGCCCTATAATTCTTTCACTCTTTGCATGACTTTATACTATTTTGTTATGTTTGATATTATTGTATTTGAAACTATGCTCAACTATAGCAGAGTAAGAGATAGTGATAGCTACTGTTGATGTCCGGTTGTCTTAATGTAAAGTACTGTGTTGCCTATGTTGTCCTGTTCTGATCTGCTCTGTACTGCCCTCTTTTGTTTTATTCTCTTTAAAATAAAATTTATAAAAAAGAAGTCATGCAAAAAAATTCCCAAGAAATAAAAAAGAACCATTGGAGTAAGAAAAATAATGTGTACAAACAAATTATTATAGTATTATATCATAGACAAAAGTATAAAATGTTCATGCTTCATAATGATCTTGATAAATGACTAAATGAGTAAATAGAGAATAATAAGCAGATATGCTATATAGAAAAAATTAATAATAATGAGTATATTTTCCATAAAGGTAGTGAAATACAATTCACATGCCTTGAGTGCATTCTCAACATTGAGATTCCTTTCCAAAGAGGACAATGCAGAAAAATAAGGAAGAAGCATAAGTTTAGCTTGCAGTAACCCAAACCTCAGAGCAGCTATCTGGGTCAATATCAACAGTGATGATTCACATTAATCACAAGTAACTTTTACATGCTGTAATGAGATTTATTTTTCCTTTTTAGACTCCATTACAAACACCAGCAAATCAAAATCAAAAGTGGGTCAAAACTTTTCCAACCTTTCAAATTAATCACACACAGAAAGAAAAAATCTGAGAAATTCTTCTAGTGTAGAGAAGCCTATGGAAATACATTAGTTCCCTCTACTACAATAACATGGGTTGGATCCTGAAAACAATTAGGGCAATTTAAATTTAGTATGGACTTTAATTACTAACATATAAATACTCTTTTATCATAACAACAATCATTTATCCAGGTGTTAGCATAGGGAACTGGGTGTAAGATACATGGAAAGTTTCAGAACTATTTGTGTAACTTTTCTGTAAATTTAAATCTAGACTTTAAAAAGTTCTTTTTAAAAAGTAAAAACAAACAATATTAAAAAATATTCCAGGATACTTCATTATCCATTTTTCTTTATTATATTAAATTGCATAATTTTGTTGTTTCTGAGGACCTTGATTATTTTGATCATCTGTTTCTCTAAAACTCTGCCTTGTGGACAAACAAAAGCACTAAATACCATGGAATACAGGTCCTGGCCACACAAGTGTAGGAAATAAGTACATAAGTTTGATGATTTACCTTTTATTTTGACATTGTTACCTGGAAAATATCATGGAATAGGTAAAGGGAAAAAAACTAACTACAAAGTTCTTTCCTGGAGTAACTAAGTCAGAACTTCTATCAGCCACTTGTTTGAGCTCCTTAACCTTAGTATTGCTTAACCTTAGTATTGACGTTTGAAGTCAAAAGAGCAAAGGAATGAGAAAAGGAATCCATAGGCACATGCCAAAAGCACCTACTGTTTTTCTGTTTTTCCTAAGTACAATGGGAGCAGATATGCATGCACATAAGTCGCCAGGAACAATGAATTCTGCTTAGGACTGACATCCATTTAAAGATGACTATGGCATCACAATTCTGCCTTGAGAATCAATATCCAGTTTACATTGCAGTTTCTGAACACAAATTTCCTTCATTTTTATAAATAACTTATAAAAAACAGTACAAGTTCTTCTCTTGAGCTTTATAATGTGCAAATATTATGTGTGACTATATTAAATGTCTAGTGATCCAGGTTTAAAATTTCAACAAAAAGTAATTACAGCATTATTTAAGGATGACATAATATAATTAGAAAGGCATAAATGTATTCATTTTAGCTTTAGAAAACAACTCAGTCAATCACGCATTCATTCTAAATAGTTATTGCTCAGTGATACAGGAAAACAATGGAAATCACTGAAATGACAGTGTCATAATGTGTTTAATCATTTGTATTGCGCCTGGCACTACAAATTCTATCCACCTCAGGGCACAAGTTCGAGGAGAGTTAGCCAGGTTCTGACAAATTTGAGACATGTGATTGAGTTCTAGGAAACCAAAGCCAAAACAATAAATAAAAAGCAACCAACATCTCAAGAATGATCATGTTTAGATACAGATATAGGCAAAAATATAGACATAGAAATACTGCGGACATAGATGTTGACATAGCAGACATACACAGCAAAGATGGAGGAGGAGATAACCACAGAAATGGTTTTCACTACGTAAATATAAAAGAGTTGGCTGTGTAGCTTATATTAGAAGACAAATAATTTGAACACAATGAGGAAGCTACAAGCAATGAGGGAACTTTGAGTATTCATGGATATATTTTATTATATTAGGTAAACTGTCTTTAGGTGGATTGAATTGATTGGGACAGAGGGAGAATAAGAAGGAAACATACCATTTCTAATATTGGATATAAACTCCAAAGTACCAAATTATACCTCAGCAGAAATCACTTTTATGTCCATGTTAACTTGTGAAGATGTAGCTTCAGTTTACATGTACGTTTCTAAACCTTTTTTGCTATTGACATTTTAATCCAGATAATTCTTTACTATATACAGAAACTATGTGAGCTATAGGAAATTTACAAATATTCTTGCCGTCTATTAACTATATGTTAGTAGAACTCACTTGATAGTTATTATAACAAAAAGTATCTTCTGACAATAGCATATACCCCTTAGGCTCCCAAATTGAGAACCTTTGGTCTGAACCACTTTAAGAAGTCAGAATCTACTTATCTTCCTATTTACTAGTGGTTCCAAAGTGTATTGTCTCTGGTGTTTGGGAATAAATCCCTTCAAGAGTAAACCAACAAATATGTGTTGCTCTGTAGCTGTTGAATTAGGAGCTGCAGATATTGTCAGTATTGCTGGGCTTGTGGGAAAAATGTTTGAAATATAACAGAATATTAGAGGAGAGTGAGCTGCATCAATTTTTCTTGAAATCACATAGGACATGGATATGTAGATGCCTCAGATATCTGTGAACCTGTTTGAGCTATTGGAATTAGCAGCAAGATTCTACTGTGTCAGAAACAATCCCAGTGATAATATGGACAAATGTCAGTAGCCTTTTGACTAAATAAGGAAGTTTCCACACTTAATTTTTGGACTGTAACAGGAAAGC
Source organism: Dolichotis patagonum (assembly GCA_004027295.1). NCBI lineage: Eukaryota > Metazoa > Chordata > Mammalia > Rodentia > Caviidae > Dolichotis > Dolichotis patagonum. Next base: position 102,937 of record PVJX010003710.1, read on the forward strand.
ATGTTCCTTCTATTTCTTTTCCTGTCACGATTAGTAAAGAGGATGAGGATATATTTTAAATTTAGAAATAAGGATAAGTAAACATGTGATATTGGAATACACATTAGAAATGAAATACAATATGAGAAATAGTCAGGAAACAGTGATTGAAAATTTGCCTCTGCAGCATTAGTCTAGATGAGATTGAGTGGTTTGCTGAATTTTATTGAATATGTACAAGTCTGTTTTTAGAAAAATTGGAATGAAGTAAATCGTTCTTCTGTTGTCAAAAAAGAATGAGTAGCCTTCACTGGAATCTGATGATGTCTTCTTTGATAAATGTACATAAACATCTGCTTACTAAATGCTTTATAATTCTGAGGCAATCAATATCAATTTAGCATTGCTATATTTTGCAGAATTTTTTTTAAAATTTTATTTAGAAAAAAAAAACCAAACAAACAAAACAGAAAAAAGGGTAGCAACAATACAGAATTCCAAAGGAAAAAAAAGAAAAGAACAAAAAAAATCCACTAAGAAATCACTAGTTGATAAATTACATACTGTCATCTTGGAAATAGTTGTTCAAGTTACAAAATTAAAGCATACAAAGTAGACATTTAAACAGTGAGATAATTAACTGTTCTGCTCAACAATCTAACAAAAACAGTAGTATGGTCATCTATCTTCCACACTTAAACATACATGCAGTTATATCCTTTAGAGCACTTTCTTTTGCTCTCTTTTTTACAGTAGCAATTATGCATTTTGGGTTTTATTACTCCTACAGTTCTTATTACTTTTTTTTATTTTAAAGAGAATAAAACAAAAGAGGGCAGAACAAAGCAGATCAGAACAGAACAACATAAGCAACACAACACTTTGCAACAAGACAACCGGACATTAACAGTAGCTGTCAAATTATCTCTTTCTCTGCTATAGTTGAGCATAGTTGCAGATACAATAATATCAAACATAACATGATAGAATAAAAACGTTCAAGAGAATGAAAGAATTACAGGACATTCTGAACCGAAAAACTATTATCAATGGCTACTATAATATCTCATTTTGAATAAAAAGATTTGTTTATACTACACATATATTAAAATCCCAAGAAGACACAACATGATAGAACCGACGGTAATAACAGAGTAGAAGCATGGTAGGACTTCTAAGGAAGACGATATTAAATGAGCAATGGTTGCCATTATGTTTTGTTTTCTTCAAAACAACTGTTCATACCATCACACATAATAAAGTCAAACAAAACAGAATAAAACCATTCCAAATGATGAATGAAAACATTGAAAGGCTTCAAAGTAATGAAATGGGAAGTCATGATTACCATAAAATCTTATATACTCTTACCAACTCTCATACTAGGGAGACTATATGGTATTTACCCTTGTGAGTTTGGTTTATTTCGCTTAAGAGAATGCTCTCAAGTCGTGTCCATTTATTTATAAATATCTCAATGTGATCATTCTTTATAGCTGAGTAATACTCCATTGTATAAAAATGCCACAACTTTTTTATCCATTCCTCAGTTGATGGGCACTTAGGTTGTTTCCAAGATCTGGCTATTACAAATTGTGCTGCTATAAACATGGGTGCACATATATCACTGTGGTATGATGT